>CM062208.1:130000-327500 GCA_031216445.1 Lateolabrax maculatus
ACAGTCACACACAGTCTCACACACACACACAGTCTCACACACACACACAGTCTCACACACACACACACACAGTCTCACACACACACACACACACAGTCACACACACAGTCACACACACACAGTCTCACACACACACACACAGTCACACACACAGTCTCACACACACACACACACAGTCTCACACACACACACACACACAGTCACACACACAGTCACACACAGTCTCACACACACACACACACAGTCACACACACAGTCACACACAGTCACACACACAGTCACACACACACAGTCACACACAGTCACACACACACACACAGTCACACACACAGTCTCTCACACAGTCACACACATACACACACAGTCACACACAGTCTCACACACACACACACAGTCACACACACACACAGTCACACACAGTCTCACACACACACACACAGTCACACACACAGTCACACACACAGTCACACACACACACACACAGTCACACACACAGTCACACACACACACACACAGTCACACACACAGTCACACACAGTCTCACACACAGTCACACACACAGTCACACACACAGTCACACACACACACACACAGTCACACACACAGTCACACACAGTCTCACACAGTCTCACACACACACACACAGTCACACACACAGTCACACACAGTCTCACACACACACACACACACAGTCACACACACAGTCACACACAGTCTCACACACACACACACACACACACAGTCACACACACACACAGTCACACACAGTCACACACAGTCTCACACACACACACACACACAGTCACACACACACACAGTGACACACACAGTCACACACACACACAGTCACACACACAGTCACACACAGTCACACAGTCACACACACACACAGTCACACACAGTCACACACACACACAGTCACACACACACACAGTCACACACACACACAGTCACACACACAGTCACACACACACACAGTCACACACAGTCACACACACACACAGTCACACACACACACAGTGACACACACAGTCACACACACACACAGTCACACACACAGTCACACACACACACAGTCACACACACAGTCACACACAGTCACACAGTCACACACACACACAGTCACACACAGTCACACACACACACAGTCACACACACACACACACACAGTCACACACACAGTCACACACACACACACACACAGAGGAGGAACAGCAGCTCAGTGGACACACAGTCCTGTGCTCATTATCAATCAAAGTAATAATAATAATGAATGTTTTAGGAGCAAGGCCGCGTCTCTAATCACCTGTCAACCCATCCTGCTCCATCAGTCTCTGATTCCTCCACCCTCCCTCCCTCTTTCCTACGTCTCATTCTAGGTAACGAGTGTATATACATATACATATATAAACCGCGACTTTATTTCCAAAGAACCTTTAAACTCAACAAAAAAATGTTTTACTATTTAAACAGAAATCTATTTTAGGAAATGTATCTGTAAAAAAAAGCAGATGAAATCAGTCAGAGGGGGTGACCAGACCTTTTCCAGTGTGGAGAAGTGTAGCCTGAGAGGCAAAACTCAGGGAGTAACAGTTGAGGTCACTGACTACTACCAGGTAAATGGTAATGAGTGAGCTTGCAGTAACAAGTGAAGATGGCATTTTTATAAATGCTTTTCTGCTGTCGTGTGAATGTTTAGATTTATTATTTATATTTAGGTCACCACAACACATTAATGCCGTATATTAATCTGATTTAAAAGAGCAGAATATGTCTTGTTCATGTTTAATATTAAATCAGTTCTGCAGCTCAGGACTGTGAACATGTTGAACAGCGACAGGCTGAAGGTCCAGCGTTGCATGTTCATGTCTACATGTATGTATGCAGGATCAGCAGCTGCGTGTTGCAGCAGGTAGATGAACACATGGTTCATTGTGCTGCAGCTCTCTGATACTCAAACACCCCCCGGGGGCCCCGTGACCTTGTGGGGCCACAACCATCCCCTGACACATGTCCTCTGTCAGGTTAACATGCTTTCTCACTTTAAAAATAACTTTGGTCAACACATGAGCTCACATTTAAGGCAGCTTAATCTGCTGACCTGAGATCAGCATCAGCATGAGATCACACAGATTGAAGATAGAAATGCATGAAATGTTCTAAATGACAAAAATAAAAATACTCAGTCAAAATTAGGACATTTAATAAGTAAAAACAATGAAAGTGAAACATATTCACAGGTCACATTTTGGACTCAGTACCTCCTGTTATTTATTTTTGTGTTTCTATTTTTCATCTTTCTCCAGTTATTTTTTTTACAGCTTATACTGTTTGTTATTGTGTTTTTATTTGGTTTCATTTGTCGTTTAATATTTGATTGCATGTACTTATGTAAGGAATATCATTTCTGCCATATGACTTATCATCTATAGCTACTAGAACCTCCTAAAGGACCACTAGAACCTCCCCAGTCACCCTAAAACCTCATGGACAAACCTCAGTGGCCATTAGAAAGACTGTACTACTGGAATGATCTACTGACCTCTAGAATATCATTGAGAGTTGCTATAACCTCCTACATGACAGGAGAACTGTCTAAATGATGCAGAACTACAAAACAAACCCTAGAACCTTCTTGGTGGCCACCGAAACCTCTGGAAAGATCACAAGAACCCTCTCGTTGGCCACTAGAACTTCCTAAAGAACCAGTGGAACTACCTAAAAGACCTCTAGAACGTTGTTAATGAATGAATGAACGAACCTTTCAAAGACCAGTGTTAACTCAGAGGATCACAAAAACCGACAGGACAACTACAACATCCTCATTGACCACTTGAACCTCCTGAAAGACCACTAAAACCTTCTCAATGGTTACTAGAACTACACAAAAGGAACTCAATAACCACCCAAATTTCCTCTGAAAAGACTAGAACCCCCTGAAGGACCAGCCTTGTATGAAAACATCTGCATTTGCTTTGTTTTTATACTAATTTATTTGTTTTTTATTTACATTTGTGACTTGCCTGTTTAATTAAAAAGAGCTTGAATGAACTGTCCTTTTAAAGCAATTTAAAGAACCTTTAAGTAGGCTGAGCAGGCTTAAATGTTCCCTCAGTGGTTCTCCTTCTGCATCACTGTGAACAACCATTTTCAAACTTGACTTTCCTGCAGTTATTCCCTGTTTCTGTAACTGTGATGAAAAATAGCCTAAAAAACAAACTGTGTTATATAAGTGTAATTGTGGTGGCGTAAGGAATAAATTGTGCAGACACATTAAAGTTTGTTTTCTCAGTCGCAACAGAGTCAAGTGTTGCCGAAAGTTGCATCATTCATTATATCACAGCTCTGGCAGGAGTGTTGGTCTGCAGCTGCTGTTCACACTGAGTGCGATCCACTCTTGCCCTCTGCTGGATACATGACTGAACTGCACAAGTCCAAGAATAAACCCTGAACTGTAGAGACCAGAGTTGATGCAGTTGATGCAGAGTTTCTCACAGCTGATAAAAGGCACATTTCTCTGTAGGAGTTCACTTTTTCAAAGCTCAGTGTGGACAAAACTGTGGATCACCTTTCAATGATTTGACACGAAATGCATCAAGTCAAGTCAATTTTATTTGTATAGCGCCAAATCATAACTAAAGTTATCTCAAGACACTTTTCACATAGAGTAGGTATAGACCGTACTCTTTAAAATATTATTAATTATTATTAATTATTATTATTAACAGTTCCCACCATGAGCAGCACTTGGTGACAGTGGAAGGAAAAACTCCCTTTAACAGGTAGAAACCTGGAGCAGAACCAGGCTCTGGGTGGGCGGCCATCTGCATCGTTAGAGTTGGGTTGAAAGGGGAAGAGAGAGGGGGAAAGGGGAGAGAGAGGGGGAGGACAGACAACATAATAATCAGACTAATAATAATCAGTGCAGCAGTGAGTGTGGAGCAGGAACATGGGGGCAGTAGACGGCCTGCAGTCACAGATCCAGACTCTACAGCTCCAGAGGCACAAACACCTGCAGGAAGAGAGAAAGCTCCAAACTACAGGAAGAGGTGGAGTTAGTAACATGCAGTAATGGGATAAGAGAGGAGAGAGGAGCTCAGTGCATCATGGGAAATCCCCCCGCAGTCTAAGCCTATAGGAGCATAACTAAGGGATGGTTCAGGACTCACCTGAGCCAGCCCTAACTATAAGCTTTATCAAAGAGGAACATTTGAAGCAGACTCTTAAATGAGGAGAGGGGGTCTGCCTCCAGAACCCAAACTGGGAGCTGGTTCCACAGGAGAGGAGCTTGATAACTGAAGGATCTTCAATGACCTCATCTTTCAAGTTTCGAACCGTTTTCTCACTCCATTCGCAGTTTGCTTGATTGCTTACACACATTTAGTGAATCTGTTCACGGAGGAACACTTCCCCTGCAAGGGGACGCTTGTATAAGATGCTCTAATGAAATCAGGGCAATAATCATCAATCACATAGTTAATCATGGTTGGGGGACAGGTGAGGAGGGGACAGGTGAGGAGGAGGGAGAGGTGAGGACAGGTGAGGAAGGGGACAGGTGAGGGGGACAGGTGGGGGGGCCAGTTAGGAGGGGGACAGGTGAGGGGAGGACAGGTGGGAGGGGGAGGGATGAGGAAGGGGACAGGTGAGGGGGACAGGTTGGGGGGGGACAGGTTAGGAGGGGGACAGGTGAGGGGAGGACAGGTGGGAGGGGGAGGGATGAGGAAAGGGACAGGTAGGAAGGGGACAGGTGAGGGGAGGACAGGTGAAGAGGGGGACAGGTGGGGGGATGTTTGTACCTTGTTCACTGGCAAAAATGAAAGCGAAATAGCAAAATAAATCCAGCTGAAGCTGACTGGAACATTTGTGTCTGTGACACAGGAAGCAGTGTTACTGATTCTGGGTTCATCAGAACTAAAAGAACCTTGTTCAGGACAGGTGTGACGCTGCCTGTGACGCCGCCTGTTGTTAGTGATTGTTATGGCCGATATATAATGAGACAAAGTGTTTCAGTGTTGGGGTTCACCAGTTCCTCACCAGATCCTCGTGGATCAAGTGTTCCCTTGCATTAGTGCATTTTGGGTGTGAGGTGAACTGTTGTGCTCCATGTTGGTGAACAGAACTGTAATAAAGTAATTCTTCTTCTTCTAAAAGAAAACAAAACATTAAGATATAACCAGGTTGAGATGATGATGATGTTCAGATGAAGATACAATGATGCTGTAACGCCACCAGGAGGTGCCGTGACATCACAGCTCCTCCATGAGGCTTCAGCTGATGAACGTCTGAACTCAGATTCAGATATTCAGATCTTATTTTTAGCAATAACAAAGTTCAAGGAATCACAAGAGAAGAAGCAGAAAAAGGTTGTGATGATGAACATGTAAACACATGTGACCCAGACACACACACACACACACACACGTATCAGTACACAGGATGTGCATCAAATGACCACACACGTCACCACAGCCTCTCACTACATTCAGTCACACTCGTCTTCCTCAAACTGTTTTTCTGATGTTTTCCTGTGACGGAGGGTTTACTCTCTGGATGTAGGTGTTCCTGTTTGGCCTCATGGTGGCGCTGTTGCGTCACTGTAACTGTGGACAGTGACGAAGAAGCTTTCTGTCACAGTGATGAAGAAGAACCTGAAGCAGCATTTCTGCCTTACTGGAATACATATGAACTCCAGGGGTGGGATGTGACCCAGGGCCCGGGGCCCCGACCCTGCAAAATGACTTATTTATTCTTGAAAACCTAGCTGGCTATGGAGTGTCAGACTGTGGCAGGTTCATATATCATGAATCCTCCATTCAACATTCTTATGGACTGAGTTGTACAATTACTTTTAATCCATAAAGGGAGAGAAAGGGAGGGAGAGGAGAGAGATGTGAGGAGAGAGAGATAGAGAGAGAGACCTAACATGTTGCTGTATCTGACAGCAAGTTACTTATTTTGTCTTATAGTATCTTTATTTGCTGTAGTATGTTTCTTTAATGTAGTATGTTTCTTTGCTGTAATATATTTATTGGATGTATATCTATTTGCTATAGTATGTTTCCTAATTAATGTTTAACTGTTCAATGACAATGCCTGCTTTGGCAATATGTACAGTGTTACGTAATGCCTATAATGCCAATTGAATTGAATTGAGAGGGAGATCGGGAGAGAGAGAGCAAATCAGCAAATCTCAAATTACATCTACATCAATGAACTGACGAGGGCGTTGGACCAGTCCGCAGCACCGCGCATCAGCCTAGCTGACACAGAAGTCAAATACCTTCTGTTTGCAGATGATCTGGTGCTGTCTCCAACCAAAGAAGTAAACCTAAAAACCCAAAAAAGACCCAGCCTTCAACACCACAAATACAAATTCTTTCTAGACACTATTGCTCTAGAACAATCAAAAACCTATACGTACCTCAGCCTAAACATCAGCTCCACAGGTAACTTCAACAAAGCTGTGAACAACCTGAGAGACAAGGCAAGAAGGGCATCAAGTTGGTCATCCCAACTCAAATCTGGCTTAAAATATTGGACTCCGTGATAGAACCAATTTCCCTTTATGGTTGCGAGGTCTGGGATCCACAAAATGGGACAAACACCAAATTGGGACTCTGCATGCAGAATTCTGCAAATCCATCCAGCGGAAAACTCCAAATAATGCATGTGATACCATCATAAAAATACAAAAGAGAGCATCTAAATGTTATAATCACCTAAAAGAAAGTGACCCTGACACACTGCATCCCAAAGCCCTCACCTACAGAGACCCTGAGAGACGCCCCCTCAGCCAGCTGGTCCTGGGACTCTGTCCACAAACACAAACAGAGCCCCCTGACAGAAACCCAGTTAGACTAAACCAAATTATATGAAACAAAAAGAAAACTATCTGACACATTGGACAGAATAAACCGAAAACCAGAGCAAACTGGAAGCTATATGGCCTTAAACAGAGAATACTCAGTGGCAGATTACCTGACCACTTTGACCGATCCAAAACTAAGGAGATTCTGGACCAGGTCCAGACTCAGTGAGCACAGGCTGGCCGTGGAGAGGGGGTGCTTCAGGCAGACCTACTCCCCACAGAAGAAAGACTGTGCAGCCACTGCACACAGCAGGAAGTGGAAACTCAGCTGCACTTTTTAACCTCCTGCCAACTGAACCAAGACCTCAGAGACAGATAGACCCGCAGTTTACAGCCTACCAAAAGGACTTTGAAAACATGGCTGATAATGAAAAACTCCAAAATCTGCTGAGCGAAATAAAACAATGTGCAAACACAGCAGCAAGATCTGTGAGCTGCTCTGACCGAAAAAGGAAAACAAGAACCATGAAGACCATCAACCACCAGTATTCCTGCACCAACCATTTACACTGTGCTGATAACTGTACATAGACACACTCGCTGTACATACAGAACTCATATTTTTAAATACATTCCAAAAAAGAAAAAGTTGTTCTGTTTATATAGCTCTCACTTGTATTTATATTTTTAACTGCAAATCTACATTTTTCTATTTTAAGTTATTTTTTACAGACATGTATATATATCAAATTCCTGCTCTATGCAGAAGACCTGCCTTTTCCATGTTTACTCAGCTGGTCCTGACGCTCAGTTCCCTCCACGTTCAGCCTCAGGACCAGTCTGAGAACAAATCCATTAGAGTCAACCACACAATAACACACCAGAAACAAAACTACATCACCAACTGGACCACAAACAAAGCACAGAGCAGAATGCAGTGCTACCTGGGCCTAAAGAGACAGTTCAGTGTGGCAGATTACCTGAGCACAGAGGCTAATATTTAACCAAGAACCACTTTGACCAAGCCCAGACTCAGTGAGCACAACCTGGTCATTGACACAGGCCCATATAAACAGTCAAGGCTCCCCAAAGAGGATTGATTCTGCCAGCTGTGCATGGAAAACTAAGTGGAGACTGATCTGCACTTTCTAACAGAATGCACAAAACTCCAGGCGGTCCCAACAAAATACTTCAAATACAAACATCCTCAATTTGACCACATGAGCAACATAAACAAAATACCAATCCTGCTGGGCAACACAGAGAGCTGCAAACTAGCAGCAGAGTACGTCTTTACCTGCCACACACACACACACACACATTACCACACACAGACATAATGTTATTATTTTCATATTTTTACTGATATCATCAGTTATGTTCAGCTTCCTGTTCTTGCTTTACAATATTTTGTTGACATTTGTTTCTCGTGCATTTTAATATGTTATAATGTTAATTGGTTTACATCTTGTACACTTTGGCAATACTATGTTCAATAGGGTAACGCCAATAAAGTCTTTTGAATTTGAGAGAGAGAAAGAGAGGGAGGAGAGAGGGAGAGAGGAGATGGAGAGAGGAGAGAGAGGAGAGAGAGGAGGAAGATACTTGATGTTATTAGTCATCATCACCATCATCATCATCATCATGTAGTAACTGTGCTGAGGTGATGTCATCTGTAACCTGCTCAAGCACTACTGAGGTGAGGTGGAGTTCATCTGAATTAGATTCCTGCATACAGCCGCCTTCGAAATGACAGGTTGGTTCATGTCATTTCAAATTGTCATGTAAATCTATATGTGTATGCATACAAATATATGCTGTATAATTAAGTCGTGAAAAAAAACCAAGAAAACTTGAACTTACCAAACACAAAGAAAACGACAGCACCAGGAGCACAATCCTCTGCTGCCCAAGTGGACAGACCTGGAGCCCAGGTGGACAGACTGCTGGCACAAAGGTCTTCCTGACCTACAGGGAGAACAAGGACAAGTTCTCTGCATGTGTTGAAGTCGTATTGGTTAAATGAAATATAAATCTCCAAAATGTTCTTCCTTTGCAGATTGTGGAATTAGACGGCTCACAGGCTCACATATCTCAGGGCTTCTGTAGCTTTACTTTTCATTTGATTTCAGTGGGGTATGACTATCGACTGAAAACATTCCATAAAACCAGATCATTACATATTTAACAACCATAAACCCACAGAAAGAACCTGAGAATGTAAAATGTAAAGCTGTAAAGAACACTTACGTTCCACCAAGTTTCACCAAAACCAAACTTCCGGAGATACAACTCAGCACACTGACTCTGAACAGGAATGTGAACCTAAAACACACGGACGTGCCCGTGAGGACAGCTGCAAACCTGCACGTTCATCCCGGAATCAGGTCAAACATCTCCAGGCCCTAAACAACAAAGACCATGATGCACTTGGCGGGGTGGTAATAATATCACCCAATGCTGCCATCTTGTGACCAAAGTCCGCAATAGCAGTTGATACTGTGGTGGTCCACTTACAGTCTGCTTCACACTTGACTTCAATTTAAACAATGTTACAGTCAAAAGGAAACACCAACAACAAACATTACCTTCAGTATTTTGGTTAGATAACTTTAATATGTTTGTGTTTATCAGAACAAATGTCACGATGACCAAGCCGAGTTTGAAGGGTAAAAAAACAGGCCTCTGCTTTGCCAGATCATCTGTGTTGAGTTTAATAAAATGAACTCATAAGGACATTTGTGTCACCAGGGTAGTTGCAATGATGAGCAGCTTTCTGAACCGCGGTTTCAACCGTCAGGGCGCAAACAAATGAGCAGCAAGAATTCCATAATTCATGTCTCATGTCTGAAAATGCCCATCCTTCATAGTGATGGTTCATCACGCTCCCCAGTAC
This sequence comes from Lateolabrax maculatus, assembly GCA_031216445.1. Classification (NCBI taxonomy): domain Eukaryota; kingdom Metazoa; phylum Chordata; class Actinopteri; order Acropomatiformes; family Lateolabracidae; genus Lateolabrax; species Lateolabrax maculatus. Next base: position 139,705 of record CM062208.1, read on the forward strand.
ATGTGTTTTTATATTGATTTTCTTAAACCACATGTGATTATTTCACATGTAAACACATTAAAACCTCACATGTAGAAAATATATGTGAACTTGTATTGTATGAAACACGTATTTTTTGTGTCAGATGTGACCTGCATGTGATTATTTCACAAGTAAAGATTTTAATACCCCATGTGTGAAAAATAATCATGTGCTTGAAGTGTGTAGATCACATAGATAAAAACATAGATGAAAAACACTATTTTTTTTATGTGTTCATTTTTTGATTAATCACATATGCTTGCAGTTCACATGTGACTTTTGGTGAGGGAATTCATATTTCTTGGTTGTAACAACTATAAGTTAGTGTACTCAAAAAAAAATATCTGTAATAAATCAAACATGAATGAATAACAAAATAAAAGCTTCAACATGATGTCAGAGAAAGAAAATAGCCTCCCATTGGTTCCCATAATGCATTGTGTCATAATGTTGGCAGCACGAGCCGACCATGTTTGTTAAAAACCTTCAGACTGTTTTATTCATCTGACCTCAGATCAGTGTGAGATCGCACTGAAGCTCACAGCCAGAGCAGGAAACACTCAACAATACACACTTCCTGTTCACACATCACACACACGTTCAACCGAATGTCATGAAAATAAGAGTCCTGAATGTTGGAGACAGAACCACTACCTAAACATCCATGAATCAGGTTGGTTCATAACTGATCTCAGATCTGTTCTCCGAAGTTTAAAAGACTCAAGATCTTGCGTTTGAACTAAAGTGATTTATTACAAAGAGAAAGTTCAGAATTTATTTGATCCTTTAAGTCAACTTTTATTATGAACACATCAGATCAGTTTAAACAGTTCACAGATCTCTTTCCATTCCAAATAAAGTTAGTTAGAAACACTGTTATCATATTTATATATCTATAGATATCAGTCCATATCAGTCTTACAGAGAAGAGCTATTCACATTTAGAACTTCAGGCGTGAGAAATATTTAATAATGACTTTCCAAGGTTTCAAACTACCTTAAACAGAACCAACCAGCCTGACTGTAAGCCAATCTTTATCAAGCATTAAAAAATCTCTTAGTTAGAACTTGATAAAGGGTTCCTTATTAAAAGTTTCCGAGCAAATATTGAGTTTCATTTCATAGTCTAATGAAAGAGTTAATAATATTAACGTTCCTGTCCTGTTGGACTAGAATCTGGTCCCTGTTGGTGTCTAGTCCGTCCTGCCGTCCAGGGACTTCCTGAGCTTTCATCCAGCTAAAAGGTGCTGTTGCTAAGTGATGGTGGTGCAGCTCTGGAAGCGTCTCCTCCCCGCCGGCCGCCGGCCTCTGCAGCCAACATTAAAACCAAACGCACCCGAGGGCTCTCCAAATACTTTGAGCAGCGTTTCCTGCTCCTGTGTCCAGACACCGAGGGGGACCTTTAGTCAGCTTTCAGCTGAGAACACTGTCCTCCTCGTGTCGACCTGCTCTGACAGAGTCGCGCCTCAATCGTAGCTTTGTTTTTACTGAGTCAGGAGGAAGAAAACTGACCTGGTGTCTGTTTAACAGAGCTGGCAGCGAGTGGACATCATGTGGGGTTTTTATCCACAGAGGACGACTTCCAGGCTTCCAGTCAAAGAGAGTAAACTAAGAGTCCACACTGAGACGACACAAACGGCCTCTTTAAACGTCCATCTGCCTCCAGCTCTTTGTTTCTACATGACAAACTGGAAATTTCTGCTTTTATCTTCCTGTCTGACTCACACTGACGCTGCTGCTCTGTTGGTTTTTCATTTGTTGGATCGAATGAAAGTCTGAACATAAAGAAGGTGTCACGACTGTTAACCAGCAGAGTCTTCCGGCAGGACTCATGTGCAACCATTATTAATGGAAGAAAACAGTTTTTAGTCATTATATTATGGGATACTGATGGTCTGTGCAGGGATTAGCACCAGCAGTCTAAAACTGGAAGATTTAAATCAGGATATTTTATGTTCATCATATTTGTAGCTTTCAGTCACAGAACAGTTCTCAGACCAGTTTTTTAATCTTTAATCTTTCTAATCTTTTCATCTTTGTTAAAAAAAAGTTATTTATTATAAAGTCACAGCAGGTTTTTTAAAAACTCTTTAGATTGTTCAGGCTAAATGTCTGTGGGGTTCTACATGGCATGTCTCCCATCTCCCCCTCTCTCCTCCCCTTTCAACCCAACTCGGTCGATGCAGATGGCCGCCCACCCAGAGCCTGGTTTTGCTCGAGGTTTCTACCTGTTAAAAGGGAGTTTTTCCTCGCCACTGTCGCCAAGTGCTGCTCATGGTGGGAACTGTTGGGTCTCTGTAAATAATATTTTAAAGAGTATGGTCTAGACCTACTCTATGTGAAAGCGTCTTGAGATAACTTTTGTTATGATTTGGCGCTATACAAATAAAATTGACTTGACTTGACACGGCTGTCATTTTGATTAATTCATTATAAAGTAATGAACGTGTTAAAAAAATGTAAATGGACATATATAATATTATGTAATGTTTATGTTAATGAATCGATGTACTGGTGTCTGAGCTGCTGCGTGTTGAACAACACCACCTGCATCACCGTCACATGCAGCCTCTACAGACTGCAGTCAGTGTGCTCAACCAAGCCATGAGCTGACGTTAAATACCTGTCCTTTAAAAACACTATGGCCACATGTTAGGCTGAACGATCATTTTAAAGTGATTCATTCCATTAATTAATAGGCAAAATTGTGTCTGTGTTTGAGGAAGAAGAGGAAGAGCCGTTAGCTGTAAAATGAAGTGTTGAGTGTTTTCAGAGAGGAGTCCCGTTCGACTGCGAGGACGGAGACGGTTGAAGGTCGAGCTTTGTGTCAGAGGGGTGGTGTTGATAAGCTGCTGTAATCACAGATAGACAGACGTTATCCACGACCTCTGACCTCCTTCATGTGGACTGATGGGAATCTGACTTTCATTACTGCTGAATGAGCTGCTCTCACACTCAGCTCATTATGTTGTCATTGTGGTTTAAGCCAATCAGAGGCGGTGCTGCTCGATGAAGACGACAGTCAGAGATTAGAGTAACAGTCTGACCGGCAGGTGATCATGTGAAACACTCATTCACATTAACACGGTCAGACTAGTGTTTTCATGAACAGACACCTGCTCTGAGATCAGGAGACATTTAGCAGTTAGTTAGTTTAATACTCCATCATCATCATCATCATCATCATCATTATCATCATGCTCAGGACTTGTTCTGAATCCGTCTGTTCATGATGAAGTTATTAAAACCTTAAAGTTTAGTTCTAAGTCAATGTGTCCTGTGATGTGTTTATGTGCTTCATGTTTGTGTCAGACTTGGGGGGACTAGATGATGACTACATGCTGTAGATGACATGGAGCAGAGGTTGAATAAAATAAAATTCAACTCAAAGGTCATTAAATTCAATTGTGTGTGAAGATATGAGTCCTCTCAGGGTGTCAGTATTTGTCTGGGGAGAGAAACAGTCCTGACCTGGATCACTTTTCACTGTTACCACTGTCTGCGCCTTGTCTCTCTACGCGCTGCAGAGCTGCAGAGCTGCGAGGCGTCTGACATCTGAGGCTGAGTGATAAAGGCCAGAAAATGATCTCCCTGTAGGCCTCAAATACATCAAAGAGGAGCTGGAATGATATTAAACCCTGCCCACAGCTCAGAAACACTCAGAAACACCCAGAAACACTCAGAAACACGCCTTTTGTTTGACATTGAACCGACACAAACAAGTCTAACGCCGATTCTCCAAAATAAGCTCGATCAGAGGACGGGCGGCGATCAGTGAGTGGCGAGGGATCACAGCTGAAAACCGCTCTGATGATGAAGAGCTGCAGAATCGAGATGCTACAAAGACTTCGACTGAGCCGAGTCCCGGCAGAACATTTGTTGGCAGAGCTGATAAAAGTCCCATGATGCGCCATTATTTGTGACCACCACAAGCCGCGACACAGAAACACATCCAGATTATAAAAACACGCTCGTTAAATCCATAGAGGGATGAACAAACTCAAACCATCATGACGCTCCGCAGACGAGTTTACGAGACAGAAAGAGCACGATCAGTGCACATGTTAGTGTATGTGTGTGTGTGTGTCCTAATTAGAGAAAGCCTCATTCTGAATCATCTGGGGTCTGTCCATCAATCATATTGTCATGAAGGAGTTTAGACTGAATGCTGAACCTCACATGGAAAGGAATCCCATTTAACCAGAGTCTGCAGAGGTCGAGGTGATGATACACAAATACACAGAAGCAATATGCACCTAAGTTTACTGAGGAAGTGAGGTTGTGATGGGTCATTTGTACAAAGTGTGCAAAGATATGAATAATGTTCAGTGCAATCAGCAGGTTGAATTAATAGTGCAAATATTCATAATGTACAAAAGTATTTGAATATAAGCTCACACATTTTATAATAATAATTTTTAATAACTTGAAAACCCCTAATGGAAAACACAAAAATATTTAAAAAACCTTCTTTATATGATTAAAACTGAAGTATGTGAGGCTGCAGTTCTTGTGTATGTGTTTTGTTGTATTATATATAATAGAAATATAAATATTTCTGCAGCTACGTCACTAATGATTGCATTAATTCTCCCAACAGGGAGAAGTTTAAATGTCGCTTCACTTCTTCTAATAATTGTTGTATATTTTGGTTTTGAAGCACATTTCTTCTAATATTTGTGTTTTCACTTTTTTATACTTTCAGTATTTGGTGCGGCTAGGGTTTGGAGCACATTTATTGTTTTAAATTTTACATTTGTCAATTTTATTTTCATTTGGAACATATTTTTGAAAGAATGTGTCACTTTTATTGTCTGCATTTATTTAATGTTTGTGTTTCAGCTGCTGTGCATATTTTAATATTTGTTAAATATTTGGATTCGATATCTGTGTTTTAATTTTTGTTTGTTTTGTCTTCAGCAGGCCACCGTACAGGACAGACCAGCCTCACAGACTGACCGTGGGTGGAGGCCCTGACATCATCACGATCTCTGTGAGGTCACTCTGTACTGATGTCATCAGTAAACTGTGCGAGGTGTTCCCTTACAGTCTGACTCGCTGTCTGTCAGTTACATTCACTTAATGATTCACATTTAGAAGAATGACCCTTTAAATTCTCCATGAAATTTCATAAAATGAGTCAATTTACAGGATATAGTTACCATGGTAACAAGGTCAAGTTAAATAAGGTCACATGATTATATAAGGTTTCTCTGCTCTGTGTATTATGAAACTGAACATTTTATACCTTCAAGTTTCATTAATGTAACCATTAATAATGATCTTATTAAAGTATTTTCAATGAAATTTTAAAAGAATAATTAATGGAGAAATGAGTGGTTTGTAATATGTTAACTTGTCAATGGATTATCTGCCAGGGCTTTTTAAAGGGCACTATCCCCTCAAGATGGACTAAATAATATGAAATCCATCCCGCATTTATGCCTGAAAAGAGATCATCAAATAGGGGGAAAATTCAGGCATAGCTTTTGTGTTATTTTGTCAATTTTAACATTATTTGTACCCATTATTTGTACCCTTAAAGATTTGTTTATGTTTTATGTGCTTCATGTTTGTGTCAGACTTGGGGGGACTAGATGATGACTACATGCTGTAGATGACATGGAGCAGAGGTTGAATAAAATAAAATTCAACTCAAAGGTCATTAAATTCAATTGTGTGTGAAGATATGAGTCCTCTCAGGGTGTCAGTATTTGTCTGGGGAGAGAAACAGTCCTGACCTGGATCACTTTTCACTGTTACCACTGTCTGCGCCTTGTCTCTCTACGCGCTGCAGAGCTGCAGAGCTGCGAGGCGTCTGACATCTGAGGCTGAGTGATAAAGGCCAGAAAATGATCTCCCAATGATCACATGGATTTCCCAAAATAAAAAAATAAAATATCTTAAATTTAATGTAGCCAAAAAAAAAAGACAATAACGAAAATAAGAACAATTATATTAACATAAGTATTTAAATGTTCTCATTTTGTGTGGAGCAAACATTTAATGTATAAAAAACATATTATATATAACATAAATAATACATATTTCACATGTAAAATATAAAACATTACATGAATTCATATAAAATCAAATGTAAAGAACATGTCCCACGGGAAAACATGAATGTCGCATGTTTACAGGCCTCAGAAAGGACTTCATTAGGTGTAGATTTTCCAGGAGATGTTCAGACTAAAAGAAATGTGATGAATAATATTACATTGTGGTAAAGAAATTGCAAAACTGGAGCGGTTTGTTGGCCTCAAGGATGAAATTGCTGACCACATCTCACACATCTCAGCTTTACTTATCAATAAACTGAATTGTTTCATTATCACAGAACAGAACATGAGTGAAGGTTTCGGAAGCTGTATGTGAGCAGTGAGCTCAGACTGTGGGTCGATGGGAGGGTGGTGTTGTAGCTGAAGGTGTGGTTCTAGATGAACATCGTGACTCAGGCTGGATGATGTTATAGGTGGACCTGCAGCTGGATGTCTGATTCAAACGGTCACATTATGTTCAAACCTCACTGTTCAGAGAATGACGATGGTGATTTTGACTTGTGGAAATTTACTTGAGACTCGTCTACTCCGGGTTCACATGGGTTGGCTCCCAAAGCATCTCTGGGCTGTTCTTGTCTGAATGTGGACTCGAACTGGGACAGTATTTTGACAATAAATTCAGGTCTGATATTATTTTATTGACTCTAATCAGTTTTAACTTTCAACATTTGCAAGTGACTTAAGTTTAAAAGTCAATGAAGTGTAACTGTAATCAATTGTACAATGTAACTGTAATAAACTGTACAGTTTTATTGTAATCAACTGTACAGTGTAACTGTAATAAAACGCACAAGTGTATAAGTGAAGGAACGATTTAAAAACAGGACATTATATCTGGACTACAGTCTGATGTGAACCTGTAAGAGATTCTTCTTCATCAGCTCACATTAAACTCACACATCCATGATTATCAGTGTGAGTTTATTTCTTTTTATTTCTGTGTAATTACATAATGTATTCTTACATAAAGGCAGACCAGGTCCTGAGGCTCTGCTGAGGGAAATCAAAGCAGAGGAGATGCTGTATGAACCCCCCCCCCCCGGGACTCAGTGATTAGAGGAAGAGAAGCTGGATTTCCTTACATTTGCTCCCATGAAACAAGTATTATCACACTCCTCCTCACAGATCATTAACTTCAGAGGTGAGGGAGTCTCTGTGGGACGCTGAGAGCCGCAAAATAATGTGTGAGGAAGAAGCTTTCAACTCTAGTTTCACTCTAATTATTTACAAATGTGCAGTGGAGACGGATCCTGATCCTGGATCTGTATTTCGATCCAGAATGTTGTTTCAAACATGAGAAGTGGCTCACTAACCAAAAACCGAAGGTGTTTCAGATTATTAACCCAGTGATGAGAAGGTGGAGAATCCAACATCTAATCAGCCATCAGGACTCCATCTTGTTCACAGAGTAACTGAACAAACCACAGACAACAAATTCTGCTGCTGAAGGATCCAAATACTATTTTCAGGAAGTGAACCATGAAGAACAGTTCACTACAGATCCCTTCTGTAACAGGACCTGGTCTGTAACATGATGTGGTCTGTAACAGGACCTGGTCTGTAACATGATGTGGTCTGTAACAGGACCTGGTCTGTAACATGATGTGGTCTGTAACAGGACCTGGTCTGTAACATGATGTGGTCTGTAGCAGGATCTGGTCTATAACAGGACCTGGTCTGTAGCAGAATCTGGTCTGTAACATGATCTGGTCTGTGGCTCTAACCCTAACCCTGTAACAGGGTTTACACCATACCTACATATGTGGTCTCCATGGTTACAGCAGTTTGCGGAGTAACCATGGGGAAAAGAGTGGTGATGAGTGACACGATGATGACGTGACGATGACGTGATGATGACACGATGATGACGTGACGATGACATGATGATGACACGATGATGACATGACGATGACACAATGATGACACGATGATGACGTGACGATGACACGATGATGACACGATGATGACATGATGATGACACGATGATGACATGACGATGACACAATGATGACACGATGATGACATGACGATGACATGATGATGACACGATGATGACATGACGATGACACAATGATGACACGATGATGACGTGACGATGACATGATGATGACACGATGATGACATGACGATGACACAATGATGACACGATGATGACGTGACGATGACATGATGATGACACGATGATGACATGACAATGACACGGTGATGACACGATGATAACACGACGATGACACGACGATGCGACGACACAGCTGAATGGATGTGACTCAGTGACTGAATATGAAGCTCTGTACTGATCAGCTCCAACACGAGTCCACTGTCAGACCTGTTAACCCCTCGTGTCCACTATAAATCCAGCTGGACCTTTTGTCAGACACCCACAGCAGCTTAAATTATAAAACTCTTTGTTTTCATCTCAGAACGCAACAGAATGTGAACATTTACACGTTCAAACTGTAAAATCTTTGTTTTCAGCTGAGACGTCTTCTCCTTCATGTGGCCTAAAAACACTCTTTATCTGTTCCACATTCTCCATAGTGTCAACGCAGCTGTGAGCGTTAATACAATCTGTATAATTGTGTGTTTGATGATCAATTGTGCATACCTCATCTCCCCACGCTGATCACTAAGTTAGTTTGAAGTTCTCAGCCTCGAACCTGCAGCCGAGCAGGAAAACAGGCCTTTGATCAAATATTTATTCTCATATAAACACAGGGGCATACACGCCTCCATAGTATGTAAATATGGACCAGAATCAGGCTTCATTAAAACTGGACTCTCACTTATTAATTCAATTGAGCTCTTCTTTCTGCATGTGTTTTCTATCCTTTCACATCTGAAACTTTCTGTTTCTTTCACAGAAGGTCAAAGTCTTTTCAAAATGTGTTTAATTAAAAGCATGAGTGCCAATAATGTATCAAAAAACGGAATATTTTCATATCAGAAATGGGCAAACGCGTATGAAATTATGTTGATTTAAAAAACTGAAAAGTGGTGTTGATAAGAGTGATTTATATTCAGTTTTGAAAATACTTTTTAAATGAATCCCACATGATTTAGTCGACAGTAAGATAACATTTTTCATTCAGTGTTCAGTCTGTCTTCAGTGATTCGTCAGGCAGAATAAACTTAATCAATTTACAGCAGGAGTTTCACTGAAGTTTGGTACAGAGAGCAGCATGAATGAGGTTCCTTGTTCTGCTCTGTGATGGATGTTAAACTCACTAAATAAGAACATTAAAGTCTCCGACGCTCACATTCGGTTTCTGAAACAATTTGGAGGAAATTCTTTCATTTGAGCTGCAGTCGATGTTTTTCTGTCAAACTGCAACATGATGCACTTTAGTCCTTAAACTCTGTCATCTAACCTCAGTGCAGTTGCACATTAGAGGTCTTTGTGGATCTACATGGTTCCTAGTAACTGAGAACCGATCCAGGATCTGAGTTGGGCCGGTTCCATATGAATCCAGTTTGGAAAGGGTCTATATTGGATTGGGCCTGACTGTGTCTGGACCCTTTTTAGATGTCATCTGTTCCTGGTCAGTTTGTCTCAGTTCATTGTTGGTTTCAGTCCTTGTGTATATTACTGAGTTTTTGAAACCTGTATCCTGATGTGTTCCTGCCTGAATTTGCTAGTGAGGAATTCTTATATTAAAATCTGTAAAGATCATCATGTGCATTTTGGTCCTGGATTACCAACCCCCGCACACTTTGCAACACAGTCCAAATTAATGTATTGTTTCTATTAGAGATGGTGGATGATACCGAAGCTTGTTTCGTTCCTGTGAAGTTGCTGTTTCAGTATGTCGGAGTTGAGTCAAATGAAGAAAACCAGGTGACTGATGACGTCCAAAGCTTCATCATCTCTGCTGCTTCACAAAAAATCATTCAGTTTGACTGTTTTTAAAGTTTTGCAACTAAACAATGAGATGAACACATTAGTGGGAGAGGACCAGAGAGACTGATAAATAATAAGTATGGGAACGGTTCCACCTGATCCCAAGTAATAATATAACAAATAAAGAAAAAATAACACCTGAATGCTGTTTGCATGGTTTCTACATAGAAATGTTTACATGGTTTAATTGATTATGAACTAACTGTGATTTGTCTGTTGGAGGGGTTTCCTGTCAGATCCACATACAATATGTAGCTTGGATTTAATCACTGACCACAGCAGATGATGTTCAAATCACCACACTTCCCCTACAGACACAGAGATTCTGAGTATCAGTGTGATGTTAAATGTCTCTCAAGCAAACGGTCTCTGTAAACATAGGTGGTTTTATTATTTTTTATTTTGATAGAGCTCAACCTCGCTGAGGTCGGATGGTTTCCTGTGTCATTGTGATGGCACTGTGATGTCGGACACATCTGCTGCTTATCTGATGGACCAACATCAAACTTCCTGTCTGAACCCTTCGTTCATCTAACGACCCCCAAAGCAACGTATGATCTGTATTATCTCGAAGATTTTCTGGCATGAAAGGTAGAAAAAATTTAATACTGAGTGTTTATAAAGTCAAAACTATAAGTTTTAAAACCTTTAATACAAAGTCAAAATGAAATAAAATCAACATTTTTACTTTAAGACTTTACATGTTTCAGTCAAAATTACGACTTATCTCTAATTACACAAACTCAAACATACAAATTCCGTTCTTCATTATTCTATTCATTATTCTATTGTTCAGTTCTATAATATCACTTTTTGTTTTCCTAGCAGTACTGAGCTTCCATAGATTGACCTGTACAGTTTATACACGTTTCAGTTCTGTTTCTTTATTTGAAACGTTATTATTATAGCTTCAGGTTTTTGTAACAAGCCATGCTGACTGTTGAAATATGAGTGTGTACAGAGAGATGAGTGAACAGTAAGAGCTGCCTGACTGTCTGCTTTCTGTTTATTCCTCTGAGCCGACACATCCTGGTGTTTCACAGTGATTGTATTGTAGTGACAATAAACGTCCTGTCAGTTTGTGTTGGCAGCGGTGCTGTTTCTGCTGCTTCAAGTTTAACAATAACAAACTATTGTTCCTCAGTTTTTATCAGCTTTTATCAGGTTTGATCTGAAACTAGAGTCATGGCTGAAAGGAAGAAGCGGGAGGACGAATGTCGAATTGCTACGGTTCTGTACAACAGGAAGAAATTTCACAGAGTAGATATTGAAATGTGATCATCTTCAGCTGGACGTGTTTCTGGATGATAATGATTTAGATTTATAATGGCATCCCTCTGGTTCACAGTCACATTACACATCTTAACATGTAGACTAAATCACATTTAAATTAAAAATGTACTTTTCTTATAAATGTAAAGCAACCTCTGACAGCACTGCCCCTGCAAGTTCTATGTCTTGCCACTTATTTTATGTCCATGTATATTTTACGTCATTATTGATTGACTTCTTTCCTCTTCTACATGCAGTGAAAGAGACAGACAGTAGTCAGCTGGAGGTTCATGTGTTGCAGTAACTTGATGAGCTAACAGTCAGTAACAGGTAAAATAATGCAGAAATAGAGCTTCAGTACAGGTTCAGGTAAGGATCAGTCCAGTCAGAATCAGTCGGGTTGGGTCTTGAAGATGTGGGTTCTGGTCGGGTTCAAGTCTGTACAAATTAAACTTTTCATCAATGGACATTATGACATCAACTGCACAAAGTATTTATTTAATAAATACTCTTGTTTGAGTTGTTTTTCCAACATGAAACTACAGGCCAGGTCAACATCATGTATCACATGATCTCTCTGCTGAACTCCACCAAAGCTGTCGGTCGCTCTCAAACTGTCGACACATCGAAGCGTCTTCTTGGATGATGCTGATGATGATGACGATGACGATGACCTCCTGCATGTGATGAGCTGTTTCCAGGGTGACGCTTCCCATCGCGTTGACATCTGCATGTGTCCATATGTTTCTTTGTGTTAATGCCCCCCCGCTGTTTGACTAATATTTCCAACCTCCCCCCTGCAGTGTCTGGACAGATTCACCATCACAGACACTCAGAGACGTCTAACTGATTGTTTCCTCTGCAGTTCTGCAGCTGTGAAGCTTTCAGATTTCAGTCACGACTTCATCTCTTCTTCTGTCCTTGCAATACTGCAATGCCACGCACACCTCGTTTATAATTTTTTTTGCTTCGTGCCACACAGGAAGTCTAATATTTCACATACAGAAGAATATGTAATATAAAGAAAAAGCAAATATCTCTCTGTATGAACTGAGTTCTGGTAGAAGGAACTGATTTGAAATTGACAACAGATGACTGTTAATATCTGTCATATGAAGATAAGTTGCTCACTTAATGCAGGATAGAGAATTCTGTGGCATTTTTCATTATTACTTATTTTAGGTTAAAAATCAAAGTCAACATTGTGGATACAAATTAAATGGATGAAGTTATAGGTTACATTATATAAATAAAAGTCTCATAATTAAAACAAGATTAGTATATTTAAAGTAAACTATGATAATCACAAAGGAGTTTACGAGATTTGTGTGTCATCTTTATTTATTTAAACACAAAATCTTACTTAACTTACAAGATCTTTTGTCAAAAAGAGAAAAAGATCTTATAATTATGTGCTTAAAATTATGCAACTTTTCCTTTAACGAATGCAGTGAACTGTGAGCTGAGTTTGTGTTAACAGTTACAAACTGTCTGCAGTATAACACAAACATGAATAACATAGCACAAAGTACACACTGCACTGGGTGCTGACTATTGATTAACACATAATTATGAGACTCTCTCACAATACCTAGAAAACAACCTCAGAAAACATCACATAATAACACGTGTCTTAATAACAAGGAGAGTATATAAATATATATATGAATACAAAACGATTTTATCATTTTAAAGACTGACAAGAACAGTATTTTATAATTAGATCTATATGTCATAGAAAACTAATAATTACACGACCCTAATCTGAGCAGATTCTCACAAACTGAAAATTGCAACAACTATCTTGTAAATATCTTAATTTGTATTTATGAGATTATAAGAATTCTGTAAATCATGTTCATCAACGGAACTGTCGGCCATTTATTACACAGAATAACATTTCAATAAGAACACACTGGATTCTCATCATCTCATCACAAATCTATCACATAATCAGGAGTTTGCATATGCATCACTATCAAAAAGATATTGTGTAATAAACTCAAAGAAAACTCAAAGAAAGTATGACATAATTATAAAATAAAGATCTCGTAACTATGAGCTCCTAATTAACAAGAAACTACGTTGTGATCCAGATCTCTAAAATGACAACCATGATGAAAAATCTTGCTCCCGTCCCACGCTGCTTTGATTGGGTCAGACTATGGATTATTACTGTGGCAGCAGCAAACATTCAGTTTTTGATCAGTTCATATAATTTTCTTTTTTAAAAAGTAGTCTTGTGATAGAAATGCAGAGAGCATTCAGTAGGTTGAAACTGCAGAAGAAAGCTGCTCATTATGTGCAGGAGTTAAGTGGAAACACTCGTCCGTCAGCTCCACAGGAACACAAACAGAGTCGGAGCTGATTAACAACAAACACTGAAACGCTGCCGCGCGTCGGAGGAAATGAACGCCATCGCTGGCTGAACGCTGGCTGAAGGCAGAGGATGAATTACAGGTTGCCAGTGTAACTGTGATGTGAGTGATTTTACCCAGCAGGATGCCTGCAGGACTCTGACAGCTGCTTATTTCACCTTCAGATGGATGAAAGGGACTCTGACTGTAATGGACCTCCTGACACTCTTCACTCTGTTTACTGCGAAACCAAAACATTTTTCTGTCAGGACTCCAGTGGGATACCGATTTCTGATTGGTCTGTGAGTCTTAAGCAGATCATACTGAAGCCTTGTCAGCAGGAAAATGTCTCAAACAAGTGGAAAATGGGGGGGGCAGTATCGTGTTCTGGAGCTGCCTCTCTTTAGCTGCACATCCAAGTGGACCAAGGCATGGCCTCAGAAGGTCAGGTACCAACCATCAGACTCAATGATGATTCAATGTATATTTCCACTTTGAAAATCGAGAGTAAAGAAGGATGCAGCTGTCAATCATCACAGAAAAAAGAAGCTGTTAGGTCTCCCAAACCTCCGGCCTATCTTAGTCTGATTTTGATCTGAAGCCCTTCAGACCAATGTGAACTCCGAGTAGAAGTTGACCCCCCGTGACTGAGACTTCACGGTGTGCAAGAACTTTTTGGAAATCCCGACCTGAGAAAAGGAATTTGGAAAATGCAACTTTTTACGTAAGAATTGTGAATCTCTGCCACGTCCACAGAAGTGGATTTAGATATCGGACAAATGTTGAAAATCTGTCAGACAGACTGCCAGCTGCCAGCAGCTGCATTCAGGGCAGAGAAAGACTAAAGGCAATGAGTGAGCTGCCTTTATTATCTGCAGCCTGACAGGACAACAGTCCACAGGAGACCCGGCTTTAACACTGCAGCCATTTGAAGATTATCCTTCATGTGTCCGGAACTGCTGCAGGAAACAATGAGGATCAGCCAGAGTCCTCTGCTCTCCAGAGTCAAATCACTGACCAGTGAGACTTCAGATCGCCTCCGTACATTTATCTTTAACACCCAAACGCTCTCCGATCCCTCGACTTGGTCTTTGTGCTGCTGAGAAGCTGAAGCATTTTAAATGTCACAAACACAGCTGAGCGTTTATTTCTACATTTCACTCTGAGAAGTTTGTTAATGTGGGACATTTGGCAGAGTCTTTCCGCTCAAGTTCACCTGCATAAATTATACTAATAACTTACAGAAACTACTTCTACTCACAAAAAAAGTGGACGGGAAACAGGTCAAATGGAGGATGGTTGACACACCTGAAACCTGATAAAATCAGGGGTGACACAGGCCAAAATGGTGCCACAGCAATAGAGAGGAGCAGGAGAACATATTATAGTCACGTACCCTAACTCCCGAGTCTAAAAGTACAGCTCTTAAATGACTCTGATTGGTGCTCGGTGTTTATCTCCGTGTTGATTGGACAGCTGCTCAGCTCACAGCCGGGAGCCCAGGAGGTGTCCAGCCGACCGTGCTTCCAGCCAGAAAGCCCTTAGGAAGTCAAGTGATGCAGTATGAAGATTGACAACGTCCACGTGGGGAGGAGGAACACAGGACTCCCACCCAGCAGGAAGAGGGTCGTGACCCGCATGAGACCAGAAGTTAACGCAGATTTTTTAATGTTCAAACTTCGTTTGACTTATTTTCAGTCTTTAAATCACATTTCACTGAAATAACACAACAGACCCCAAATTATGAAACACTGTGCTAATAACATTTGACTAAGTGAGTAAATAGCGTCAGTTAGATGGAGAGAAAAATGTCGTCATAACTAGTGAGGAAGACAAGTGAAACTATGGAAATAAGAGCCAGGTCATAAAAAAGAAAGAACATTACATTGAAGTGTAGTTGGTCTGAATGAAGTTAGAGATGTTTCTATGTTGTATATTTGGTCTAACAGCTCTCTCTCTCTGTTCACCTTTTCTTCTACAATCACATCTCACGTCTTCTTTTTTTGGCTCATGGAGTCTCCGGATGATGTGGTAGGAAGTGGTGAAACTCCAATAAATACAATTCCACTTTTAAAACTTTGGCAGAGGAAGGAATTTTCAGATGAAAGAGGGGTTTCAGAGCCAGGTAGCAATTAAAGCGAGGATGAACTGTGTGCAGTAATGCTCCACGTGTGTCACTTTGCTTTAATTAAGTCCTGTTTTAAAGGTTTTCCAAACCTTGAAACTGTTTCAGCCACTCACACGTGTGGGGAGGTGAGGAGAAACCAGGCTCACAGCAGGTCTGGATTATGTGGTTAAAGTGCTGAGTGGCCACCCTGAGAGTGGAAACAGGACTGGAACCACAGAGCTGGAGGTGAAAAGACTCTGCTGGTCTCAAGGCTCCAACTACATCTGTAGAGTATCAAAGAGGAGCTGATAAAACCAGACTAAAGCTCCATTCTGACAGCATAGGGAAGCAGGTATCATTATCTCTGATGTTCCTCCAGAATAAAGTTTCAGAAATCAGCTCAGAAACCAGAGAACAAAGAATCTTCCTGTTTCTAAGTTTCTTTCGGTCTCACAGTGATCGGTGATGTTGTCTGTCCGTCCATGAGGACACTGCAGACAGGAGCTGCTGTCTGCTGGTTCACTCTGTAATGGACACACCTGACTACAGGGACACTGGAGACAGGAGCTGCTGTCTGCTGGTTCACTAACACCATCTGAGTACCGGGTCACTGATAAAGGTGAGACAGATAACAGCAGCACTGACCTGTAGATGGATCCATGTTAGCATCTATCAGAGTAGCAACAACAGCTTCAATTTCTCTGTTTTCACAAAAACATTGGAGTTACCGTTGAATTGTTTGTTGTGATTTCCGTCCTCCTGTTTCTGAAGAAGAAGAGCAGTGCAGCTTCACAATGTCCTAATACATACTGGCCGCCAACATTTAGCAGCTCCAAATGTTTTTATTCCACCTAATCTGACCCTCTTATCAGATTAACATAGATTTGGCATGCCGATGATTCTTAGTGACTGGTCAGACACTTTTTGTCTCATGAACCCCCCCCCCCCCTCCAGGTTAATGGCATCATAGGAACATAAACAGCTCAATCTTTGGCTGGTTTTGTGGATTTGAGAGCTCATTGAGGGCAGAGGGCGTGATGACAGAAGATAAGAGTTTACATTAAATCCCTTCAACACGCAGGTACAGGATCAGTCTGACAACATGCATGTATGGAAGATCATTACTGCCAGAAGCATAGACATGACTATAAATAAAAATACTCATTAAAACACGTTACATTTGAAAATATTGTGAGTTTACATGTGATGATATGAGTGTGAGACAGCAGTAGTCATAATAATTATGATTCTTACTTGTCTTTGTATCTCATACTTTGACAATTTCTTATCATTTTGCTCAGTATCACATCATTTTGATTGAAATAGTCATAATCTTGACTTTGTATTTTGGCATTTTTTAATAATGTTGAAATACTTTTGCACAGTTCTTGCTTCGTATCGAATCTGTTTCTCATTATTTTGATTTATTAAGTCAAAATATGAACCTGGTGTTTCATATTTTGGTTGAAATAGTCAGAAAGTCGACTTGAGTATTTTCTCTGTATGTGTCTCTGTATGTATAGTCCTCATCATCCCTGACTAAGTGGCAGACCTGTGGGACTCTCCCCCCTCGTCTCCCCGTCTTCAGATCAACATCATCACCATCTGTACTCAGCAGCCAGCTTTACAAACCCTCTGTTTGAATCCTCCAGGATCCTGATGGACCGACCTCTCTAATCGAGCCCTGACCGGTTATTGAGTCTGACTCTATATAAAGAAACTGGAGGTCATTAGATGAACAGAATCAGTGTGTTCAACATCACAGCTCACATGTCCATAGAGAGAATGTTTCCAGTGTTCATTAAAGACCAGATCACACTGAAATATAATGTTCTGATAAAAGGTGACTGACTTATGAAGAGCAGGACAGTGAACTCCACCCTCCAAAAAGTATATCATATATATATATATATATATAAAAAGTTCTCAAAGATACCAAACATGTCAGGGAGAATTTGGGGGAAATGTGTCTAAAATGAGGCAGCGGACATGTAAAAATGTTTAGATGAATATAGATTTGTGTGTTGTGTTCAGTTCGTCCTGTAGGTGGAACTCTTCTCCTCTTCTCTGACTGTCTGTCTTCAATCACCTCGTCTGTCTGTCTCTTCTTTTTCTTCTTCTTCTTCTCCTTCTCGTTGTCTCTCTGCATTTCACATCTGAGCAGAGGCTCATTAATGCCAAAAACACAGATGCAACATTGTGTGTGAAAATTAACCTATTCACATTTAATCAAACATTTGACACAATAACTCAAAGTTTTGAACTTTTCAAATCCTAACTGGGACTTCAAACTATATTGAAAAAAAGTCATAATTTCCATTTGATAATCCATCTAAACTTGACTTAATTTGACAATTTTTTAAATATGAAGAAACTTTGACCAAAGTCTTATATTTATTATATATACAAATTGTTATAAAAATGTAATACAATTTTATAATTTTGAGATAAATCAAAATTATGACATAAAATCTCAAAATTATACTGATTCCAAATTAGGGTTAGGTTACTCTCAAATATCATCTTCCAGTCCAGTAAGTCTAGTATTTGTTAGGCTCTAATTTTTACTTAAAAATCTAATTCAAATCGTCATATTTAAAAAAAAAAAATTCTCAAAATTAAAATGAACATATTTTGCTTTCATTTTAAATTAAAAGTGACCAAATGTAAGTGTTGTTATTTTCATCTTAATCAATTTTTCATGGATTATGTTTCTTTTTCAGGCAGATTTGGTCTTCCATACACTCTCATACTGCTGGTATGTCATGCAGTCTTTGGTTGGCCGCCATCTCTCTGCATACCAGCATGGGCGAGCGACACAGACACACACACACAGAGAGAGAGAGAGAGAGAGAGAGAGAGAGAGAGAGAGAGAGAGAGAGAGAGAGAGAGAGAGAGAGAGAGAGAGAGAGACTATGGGGGTGGATAGGTTTTTTTTCAGGGCACTCTCTCTTCATTCCCAGCGTCCTCTGGGGGACGAAATGAGCCAACAAACCCTCCTCCCTCTCTGGAACACCTAATCCCTGAATCGAGTCCAACCACCACAGTCTCCTTGCTCAGCTGCCTCTGAGCAGCCGCCGGGGACGCGTCAGGCTGCGAGGCGTGTCCTGATGTCAGCGACCGCAGAGCTCCCAGTCACAGCAACACAAGCAGCAACATGTTTTCATAACAACAAGCAGCACCTGCAAGTGTTACAGAGCTGCAACCAAACAAAAGCGGCAACGTGTTCCAGAGCTGCAACTAAACAAGCGGCAACATGTTACAGTACATTTATAAAACTGTCAAATATTAATATTGCTATCAGTCTTAAAAAAGCCCAGAATGGATTGGACTAGTTTGGATGTCGAAAGTCAAAATTTTTACTCATGATTTCATAATCAGGCCCAGTCAAATTATGGCTGAAACTTGTAGATGTAATTGGTCTGTTAAAAAAACAGAGAACCGAGTGTGGAACCCTGTGGAACACCAAATATTTAATGTTGAAACTGCCTTTTTCTCAGACTGACAATAGCTTTTTTGAGTCTTTTTTTCTGTTGTTCCCCTTTGTTGTTGTGAGGTGTTAGAAAAGACCCAAGACCAGGACTCTGACACAGAGCGGGATTTGAACAACAGTTTATTAATACTAGACAGAGCAGGCAGGGAGCGTAGGCTGGCAAGTCACTAGGCGAGATGAAGATAGACTGAATGGAGGCAAAGAGAGCTGGAGCTGGAAATTGAAGACTAGCTGGACTGACACAGATGAGATGGCAAACAAATGGAACGGTGAACCTGGACCCAGGTAAACACAAGATTAACAGGATTCTCTAGTATACCAAAGGTACTATAACTAGTGGTGTTGTGGCCATAGCATTAGTACCACATTGGCAAACTGAATGATCTGGCAGGACTGGAGTGAAGAACCAGGGTATATATATACTGCAGGAGCTTGATGAGTGGATGGATTTCAGGTGTGCACGTTGATTGGCAGCAGACAGGAACAACAGTGTCTCGCCTAGACAGACGGGGAGAGAGAGAGCAAAGAGACCAACAAGAAGCACAAGGAAGGAAACAGTAGACACCTTTTTTATCTTTTACCTTTTTTTTTTTTACCTTTTATGAAATGCTGGATATACACCTGTGTGGAAAATAACAATCACAAATTACAAAAAAATCACAATTTTAGCTCAAAAACCAGGACATGTCTTTGGTTTTAAGCCTGATTTAAACTTCTAGTTTGGACTACAAAATGACATCATGAGTGAGTCACAGAGCTGCAGGTATTTGTCTCTCTGATGGGCAGCGGTCCAGCAGGTAAACCTCCTTTGTGACGGTGCAGGTTTACACTGTGTGAACGGGACACCTCCATGGTGTAAACTGAGGATGTGGATGATTACAGAGTGCACAGGGGTTCACTTTCCCTCCACCGCTGGGAGTTTACAGGACAGAGGTCAGACTGTCAGAAATACATCAGAAATACTTCAGAAATGTCTGCTGGAGTAAAGTTCATACCAGTGTTGAAAATCAGGGAAATAATGAAGAAATTTCAAAACAAATGTTTGGCTGAGAGAAACGTTTGATGATGAAATTCAAAGTCTGTTCAGACTTGACAATCAGCAATAAAATGTGGAGGGAAGTTCTGTTCTGTCACTGCATTTATATCTTAAATCCACAGTTTACACTTTCATTTTATCCAGAAATTCATTTTTTATGAAGTGTGTTTGAGAGCTAATTTCAATGAACTGGGATCTCCTTCAGCTCATATACGACTTAATTCATTAAAAAGAAGGAATTTATTTCACAGCAGCACGAGAAACAGCAGAGAAAATGAAACAGACTATGAGTCATAGAGGTGAGACAGTTCACACCATTTACAGAGTACAACAATATAATATACAACATAAGAAAGTATATACTGAAATATATATATATATATCTGTAGAGCCTCTGTCCTCAGTCCCTCAGTCCTCAGTCCCTCAGTCCTCAGTCCCTCTGCCCTCGTGTTGTTGCCTCCCTCACCCTCGTTGTCTCCATTTCTTATCCAATCGTTGTGTTTCCCGCCTTATGCCAGTGCCTGCCAACTCCAGCTGTGTCTTGCTCTTGTGATTTAGTTATATATATATATATATATATATATATATATATATGTGTGTGTGTGTGTGTGTGTTTTGGTGTGTATATACCTGTGTTTCCCGCTGTTCCTTGTCAGTTCTTGGTCACTGTATCCTGGTGTTTTCAGTTGTTGGGTTAAGCCAGCGAGTTCTGTTTTGCCTTTGTCTGTCCCTAACTAGAGTTTGGCAGTTAAATAATTATTGTCTTCACTTCCTGTTGCTTCTGCATTCGAGTCCACCTGCCTGCATAACTGTGACAGAGACAAAGGCATGAATTAGGATCTCTGCATCAGCCATGGACAGGAAAGATCTCATCTAAGCTGATGTCCCGTAGGTGGACAAAGGCGAGCTTGGTGATTTCTTTCATGTGGTGATCAAAAGAGAGGGTTGGATCAAAAGCAACATTGATATTCTTGGCTGTTAAACTTACTATGACTTGACCAAACTGGTGTCTATATCGAGCGGGGCCAACGACCAGAGATATGTATGTAGATAAGTAAGTAAAGCTTAGTTTAGAGTTTTTACAACTGTAGTCAGTCGTTAAGCTTTGTTTATTCAGAAAATCTCCTTCAAATAAGAAACAAGCTCTGTTTCAATATAAGAATCCAATTCGACTTTTGTTTTTAGGGCAAATCTGCTGTCCAACCAACTTCTCATTATTTATGATGCTGTTCTGTATCAGTTAGATCTCCATGTAGAGCATGGAGACATTTGGGAACATTAGTGGTGAAATAATGTTTAGAACAAACTTTAAATTAAACATGGAGGTCTAAGAGCAGCCTGGAACCTGGAGAAGGTCTGCTGGTTCGTACTACATCTGATCATATACAAGATGGTATCATCAGCTTAAAAATGAATATTACAAAGGTTATTTATGTATAGAGTAAATTGCAGGGGGCCTAATATTGATCCTTGAGGGAAGCCATTATCAACCATAAGTAGACTTAATTTCAAACATCAGCAACAACAGTTTGAACTCGACTTAAACAGCTGTTAGCAGCTTATTTAACTAAATGTTGTGATCAACAGCCTTGTGCAAATTTACAAAAAGTACAGCACGGTGTTGCTTTTTATCAGGTGAGTCAACAAGGCCACCCACAACAGCAATTATTCTACTGTGAGCAGGAAAGCTTAAATAAAGGTCGGCAGTTTAGGTCACAAGTGACACCACCTCCATTCAGTGAAAGCACCTGAGTGTTCTGAAGTCTTCTGTACAGAAGCTATTTACAGTGATGACCAGGAGACCTTCTTATGCTTAAGTTTATCAGTACATTTTATACCTCTGAGTATAGTACAGGTCTGAGGGACAGTTGGCTGAAATGTGAGGACTGAAGGCACAATATGAGAATGAACCTCTGCTTTCAAACAGTCGTAGCAGAAGACAATAAAGAATATTTGAAAGGAGGACCTGGGCTCAGTCTTGACCTGGTTGGACCTGTTACCTCCAGCAGCTGTCAGCTAACAGCCTGAGTCCATGTTGATCTGTGTCAGTCTCAATAATACAGCAGTGTGCAGAACAACATGTGACCTGTTCTCTGTATCAGGATGGATTTCACACAGCTCAGTCCTGATGTGACGAGCAGCAGATCTTATTATGTGGTAGAGTTTGACCTGCCTGTTGAAACACACTGAGACTGACGAGGTCAATGGACCATGAAGACATCCTAAATCCACGCTGACCTCAGATCAGAGTCCTGATCTTTGAGACAAACAGGACACAATGATAATTTTGTCAGAGACCACAAAGACACTGTGACCTGCAGGACGACACACAGTGAGACACAATACAGTGGCAGCTCACAACTGCCACACTGAAAACAATATAAAACGTGTGTATATAGGAACACATTGTAAACTGTAGGTACTGCAAGTGATACAGTGATACAGACAAAGGATTCATTACGCCTCCGTGCTGGGTCGCCATGTGGTGTGCCGGATCCAGCCTTGACAAGACTCCACATGTAGTCATTGTCCTATGTTACCGCAGGACAAGGCCATCCTGTGGAGATTTTTCCTGGTAAAGGGGTTTCAGTCATATAAGGAAATTGGATTATAGTGGAAGGCAAACATTTATGAATCGCTAGTTGATGTTGACCCACTCCTGTATTGGGACACCTTGGGAAAAACTGACTGTCTCAAATCATGACATAGACATACAGAACAAATGATAAAATAAATATATACAGTAA
The DNA here is from genome assembly GCA_031216445.1 of Lateolabrax maculatus. Classification (NCBI taxonomy): domain Eukaryota; kingdom Metazoa; phylum Chordata; class Actinopteri; order Acropomatiformes; family Lateolabracidae; genus Lateolabrax; species Lateolabrax maculatus. Next base: position 162,698 of record CM062208.1, read on the forward strand.
AACGAAAACACGAGGCTGAATCCTGTCTTACTCATCAAACTTATCAGTGATCAGATTGCTAATTGAACACCTGTGCAGCATGTGTTTTCCCTCTGGTAAGTCTCAATAAAGTGCAGTGTGATGGCACTGGAGGTTTTATTCATGAAAATTCTGCCAAATGTAGAGAACTGTGTGCAAGGAAGGACATATGCCTGTATTTTAGTAGTACTGGTTGAAAAGGTTGGTACATGACTTACAGGAGGTGGTCACTGTGTTTCAGGTACCAGGGTTAGTGCGTAAACAACTGTAAAAAGGCATATTTTAACATGATCATGTTTCATTTCTGTTTTTACTTATTCATTGAATATATTATTATGAACCTGATAAACTCCTATGAACAAATAGAAAAAAACATTCTGGTGTTATTTATATTGGAAGAGTTGCATGAAAGAGCTGATAGAGAAACTGTCTGTTTGGAGTTTGGAAACTATCCTGAACGTAAAGAAACTGTCGTCATCAGCACCCTGAAATGAGACGTTTCAAACTGAAGATTTATGTTGGGAACTCTCATTACAGTGAGGATGATGTAACGCTCTCCTCCCAGGGTTCCCACAGTGTCACCTCAGCTTCAGGGTGGACCAACATGACAGCCAGCCAACATGGCTGCCAGAGCCGGTTAGAGAGGAGGAAGGCCTGCTGGCAGCGCCGCGGCCGCAACGGCCAACCTGTGAATCACGCGCTGAGACATACAGGAGGTGTCAGGTGGTGTTAGCTCAGCCCGGTCCCCCCGGGCTTGTTGGTTCAAGGTAATCTGCCACAGACCTGATGGCTCACTTCAGCTGCTGAGTGTTAAACAGACGTTTCCCATCCAGCAGCTGCTGCTCAGAGCAACCTGCAGAGCTGCAACAAGACAAGAAAAACACCACAGAGGGAGAGATGGAGGTACGGAAGCTCATTACTGCCAGGAAAAGACAGACCTACTCCTGATATCTCCTCAATCTTTCTCATTTTATTGGAAACATTTTGCAATACTTAATTATGCCAACAATGCAAAAGTGAATTCAAATATATTGATGTGGTATATTTCAGGGCTTAGAGTAAAGGTTACATGGTTGTTAAATCTTTAGTGTAAAGGGAACCAAATCCTGGGGTATATATTTTTTAATATCTGCCAAAAACCCCAAATCTTTGAAAGAAATATATTCGGGTACATTCAGGTAAAAATCCCTAAATTTGGACAATCGCTTAAAAAACTGTGCAAAAATAGCAAAATTCCAGTACTTAAACATTGAGGAAATCCTGCTGGTATTATTTTAATTACACTGTAAAGGTTGTTCAAAGTGACATTACTGAACTTCCTTTTGGTGTATTCATTTAAATTGTATTTATACAGGCTGGTCCAACAGAGCAGCTCTCTATCTTTGTACACACCACAAAAAATCAATAAACATTTAGACTAAAATTTAAACTTTCAAAAGTGATAATAAAAAAATTCTTGTATAATTTATTTTTTAACACCACACTTCACTCTTCTTTCTATGAATTTATTCTCTTCAGTGTTGAACAGCAACTTTATCAATTCAGCTCATAAAGCATAAAGAGTTATTTATCAATATTTATCAATGTAAGTGTTTTTCTCATGTCATTTATCACATCATAAAAATACTGAATAAAAATAGATTCATACGCAGATAAATAATAAAATAGAAATAAATTGAATAAAAATTAAAGTATTTTTGAAATAATAGCACAATTCCCCCAATGCACCCCCAAGAAATATAAATACAATTAAATAAAAATAATAAACACATGAACACATGCCCTTTTCTTTTATTTTGTTTTGTTTTGTTTTTGCCTAAAATAAGTACATTTAACTGTATTTTGTGTTGTTCATAAATAATGTTTTAAGTTTTTCCTGGTTTATACAGAACTCACTGGTCCAATGTGTGTGTGCATGCAGATTTTACATATACATTTATAACCCTAACCCTAAATTTATGATCCGTCCCCTTCAACCAGTCAGTGATCCGGTCTTTGTCACCAGGAAGCCTTTATACTTAACACAAAATAATAATTACAGAAACTGAAGGTGAGGAATTATTAACAGTTCATAGTTCAAATAAATTAAATTAGTGTTTTGCTTCAAGTCAAACATGGATGTTGTCACAAAATTAACAAAACTGTGGAGTTAAACACTGACACACAAAATGGACATTTTTCATTAACAGATAACAGTTAGTAGGAAATCAATACGTACATGCAGTTTTGGCTGTGTCTTTGTGCAATAAGAGCATTTACCAAACACCGACAAAAACAGAAATAATATTTGATATAAATAGTATTTTAAAAAGTAAAAAAGAAGTCAGATTTTGGATGAAGTCACAGTTTTTCGGTTTCAAGAGTAACGTTCAATAAACCCCTCACTGCGTGTGTGATGCGTTCAGGTCACTGCAGGTCAGTGTGTGCTGCAGAATCTGAAGGTAAAAGTTAAAATTGTTCGTGCTGCAGTGAAACTGGTGTGACGGGAAGTGTTGGTGTGTCAGGTCGCCTACTGTTGCCACAGCAATGACAGTTTACCTGCCAACAGACTGCAGAGTGATGAAACCTGCTGAGTCTGCGCTTTAACATCCACCACACTCTGAGTCAGACAGCTGTTATCCAACAGTCAGGCTTTTTATCCAGTTCTCCTTTCACAGCAACAAGGTGAGAGGTGCAACTACAAGTCCGAACACCACAGAGGAAGAAAACTTTAAGAAAATACACATTTAAAGTAACCAATTATAAAGAACACGAGACAAGGAAAAGCTTTGGAGCACAAGTTTGAAGTTTCAGCTCCAGTGATCACTCAGACTCACTGTGACATGACAACAATGAGTTTCTGTATCATACATATTTATATCAAACCTGTTGGTGTGTGGCAGAGTTTGTCAGGTGGTAGTTGTAGTTTCTGGATCACACAGAAACCTTTTCAGAGATGACAAGACATAAGTGTACATTTTCAAATCCTGCACATAAATGAGTAATTTTTGCTCTCAAATTACTTCATTAATGTTATCAAACTACTTCTGTGTGCTCTGGAATTATGTATTGTTTTCTCTGAAATTATTTAGTTTGTGCTCCAAACTCATATCACTCTCTCGGGAAACAAAATATAGAGCTCTCAAATAATTAAAATCTTGTTCTGATTTGCGCTTTCACAACTCAAACCATACTATCACATTACTCAATTAACGCTCCTTTTGCTTTTGAACTTCAACATTTCAGCATATACAATTTTGTGATTACTGCTCTGAAGTTACTTAGTTCCTTCTGATTTTAAATGTCACAGGAAGAACTCAGACCAGATTCAGATTCAATAAAATGGTTAAAATACAGAATATTTAATTTCCCTTTACTGGTGGCTCCTGGCACAGCCCCTGTAAAGCCAATAAATGTGTTAATAACAGTGTGTATTGGTGTGTATAACAGTGTGTAACAATGTTTATAACAGTGTTCCTGATGGCGAACATGGTGTTTCTGTTCCTGATGAAGAATGTGGTGTTTCTGTTCTCGATGAAGAACATGTTCCTGATGAAGAACATGTTCCTGATGAAGAATGTGGTGTTTCTGTTCCTGATGAAGAACATGGTGTTTCTGTTCCTGATGAAGAACATGTTCCTGATGAAGAATGTGGTGTTTCTGTTCCTGATGAAGAACATGGTGTTTCTGTTCCTGATGGCGAACATGTTTCAGATGGCGAACCTGTTCCTTATGTCAAATGTGGTGTTTCTGTTCGTTAGGAGTTTAACATGACTTCATTGTGACGCTGAGGAGGAAATCTGGGGCAGTTCCAGAGTAAACTCAAGATATTCAGTTTTATCCCAGAGATGTTAAAAAAACAACTTGTATAATCAAAATTTAACAGGAATATATAATATGCACATATTGAATGTCTGTCTGACACTTGCAGGACTTCCTGTGGAGACAACTTCAAATACTTGAGATATGTTTTTAGATTTTAATGTGTGCAGAGACAAGGCTGTTTGTTGAGTGACGGGTGGAAACATGGCCGTGATCACAGAAGATCACATGACTTCCACAGAGTCAATATATAGAAAGTCATTCAGTGTTTCTGTTGAAGGGAAACTTGTTAAAGGCGTATTTACCCTTTAACTCTTCTGTCAAACAGCTCAGTGAGAGCTGTGTTTCTGTTTCAGACTCAGACTGAAACATCTACAAACCTATTGGTCACATTTACATGAGAGAGAACAGGAAACATTGAGTCTTGTTTTGTAAATGTGCCATCATGTCTGAATGAAGCTGTGAGCTGTGAGGAATGTACATGTAAAAGTCTCCAACATTACATATTTAAAAAGATCTTCTGACATGACACCAACATGTAAACTTTCCAGAACATTTACATAATGAGGTGCAGGTCTGAAAGGGGCTGAAATGGCAGACTAACAGAAAAAACTAACTTGAGTGAACACGCACAGAGTTTGTGCGTGTTCACTGTGGCATTTTGCCAACTCCTTTAAAAGTTCAATTATAGTCTGTTTATGGTAGAAATTGATAAAATGTTGAGCTGATTGAAGAGAAAAATTTTTTTTGTAAAATATAAAGCTTACGTACGTGAGCGGGATAAGAAGCTCCACAAATGATAACAACACCTGTTACCTGGAGGAGGCGCTGCCTGGAAGACTAAAGTCAGGGAACAAAAGCCTGGCGGGCAGTGATATCACATGACTGGCTTTGTTTTGCACTCTGAACTCTGCACAGTGTGTGTGTGTGTGTGTGAATGGGTGCACCTGTACATCTATCTTTGTGAGAACCAGTCCAGAGTGTTAGACCGTGGGAGTGAGGACATGTTTGTAAAGTGAGGACATGTTTGTAAAGTGAGGACATGTTTGCCGGTCCTCACTTTCTGAAACCCCTTCAACGGCTGTTTGAGGGTTCAGATTTGGTTTTAAGGTTCAGGTTAGAATTAAGTTCAGGTTCAGGTCAGGGTAGGGAGTTGTTAATGAATGTCCTCAGAAGTATAGAAGTACAAACATTTGTGTGTGTGTGTGTGTGTGTGTGTGTGTGTGTGTGTGAAATAGAGAGAGAAAGTGTGTGGGTGTTTGATCTGTGAGGTCCCCACATTGTTTCGAGGTTCTGGCAGCAGAATGTGAGAATTATGCAGGTTTATTGTGATGCTGCTGTTTCATCACTGCAGAATTTTGTTGTTGTTGGTCTCATCATCTTTTTGTTTGTGTCACCTCCTGCCTTCCTCTTCCTTCTCTTCCTCCATCAGTCCTGGATCTCCTCCTCAGGCGTAAACACACAGAAACAAGGAGCTCTGCTGGTTTTATTGTCTGCAGCCACTTCACAATGTTCAGTTCACACAGAGACAGAGGGTTTATCCAGCAGACACAATGTGAACACAGGAAACATCATCACAATCTCTGACACACTGAGATCAGCAGCAGCAACCTGTTTTAACTGAGGAAAGACAAAACAAATTCATAAGATAAAAATAAACAAATAATAAAATTAAAATAAAATATAAAACATAAAATAAAATAATATATTATATATATAGTATAATGTGAATGATACTCCGGCTTCTTTTTCTTTTCTTTGTTTTAATGAAATATAAATGTGTTCTGTCTGTGTTTAACCAACATTTCTGTCTTTACACTTTTCTGATTCAGCGTCTTCAGTTTTGAAGTGAAGAAGTGAATTTCAGTCTGATTTCAGATCAGTGTCCTCTTTGATTCAACTTACAGACTGACGACTGTCAGACGACCACATGTCCTCTGGATCACTTTTACATCTGAACAAGAGCATGCCGGTGTTACACCGTAGGGAACCACAACATTAAAGTGTTACACTGTAGGGAACCAGAGCATGTTGGTGTTACACTGTAGGGAACCAGAGCATTAAAGTGTTACACCGTAGGGAACCAGAGCATGTCGGTGTTACACTGTAGGTAACAAGAGGGTGTCGATGTTACAGCGTAGGGAACCAGAGCATGTCAGTGTTACACTGTAGGGAACCAGAGCGTTAAGGTGTTACATCGTAGGGAACCAGAATATTAAGGTGTTACACTGTAGGTAACGAGAGAGTGTTGGTGTTACACTGTAGGGAACCAGAGCATGCCAGTGTTACACCGTAGGGAACCAGAGTGTCAAAGTGTTACACCGTAGGGATCCAGAGAGTATATGTTACACTGTAAGGAACCAGAGCGTTAAGGTGTTACACCGTAGGGAACCAGGGTATTAAGGTGTTACACTGTAGGTAACGAGAGAGTGTCGGTGTTACACTGTAGGTAACGAGAGAGTGTCGGTGTTACACTGTAGGGAACCAGAGCGTTAAGGTGTTACACCGTAGGGAACCAGAGAGTGTTGGTGTTATGCCGTAGGTAACCAGGGACCAAAGAGTGTCTGTGTTACACTGTAGGGAACCAGAAACCAAAGAGTGTCGGTGTTGAAGTAAACTTTCCCCCGGGGAATGTTTGTTTCGTTGCTTGTTTAACAAGCTACGGTGCAGGACAAGACTTTCATGTGTTCATGTTTATGATTGTAAGTTAGATAAGAAGGACACTTTAGCATAAAGCTAATGTGAGTTGTTGTTCAGAGTGTGTGGCTCTTGTGTTGTATAGCAGGCTGTGGTCTGGCTCAGTGTGATATTATTACATTTATTTAGCTTTTAGCCAAAACTTCACAGAGAAGATATGTGGCTGGTGCAGACAAAAAAATGTTTTTTCTGATGCTGTTTAAGGTTTATTTCAAGAAACTTGGGAGAGTTAGTTTACTATATTTCTACTCTCTTCCTGCTGTTGAAGGTTCATGATCAGTTTAATTCTAACTGTAACCCTCAAAGAAATCAATTTACCTGTCTAGATGTTAAACTTTTTTTCAACATATTGTCTGTTGTTTGATATAAAATTTCAGATTTCAGATGTGGTGTAATGCTGTTGTCATGATGATGTCATGATGCCACACCTCTGATGTCTCTGGTCTGGTCGTGTTTGTACAAATGTGGTCCTGCTCCATCTGTATCAAAGATCGTCTCTGAGTGTCTACCTGACTGAAGACAAGCCTGCTCAGTCACCCCTCCCCACCCCCCATCCCCTCCTGATCACTACAAACATCGCATTGTGGGACGGCAGAGAGACGGACAGTGTTGGTCACAGCTGCGTGGACACTGACAACGCTGTACGGAGGCAGCCTGAAGAAAACCACTGTGTATGCTCGAAATCTCCTAATAAGAGATAATAAATCAGAGACGGGTCGCTTTCAGAGGGACGAACCAGCAGAGGACAGAAACACTGATTCTGTCGCTCTGCTGGTTCGTGTTCTGTGAATTATATTAATGAATGATAAGAGAGAATTTAGGTAAACTCTCTACACTATAACATCACCTCTAACCCAATATAAAACTTTATTTTAACCCCTTATTAAATATTTCGATGCAGTATAGTATAGTCCAGTAGGTGGAGGAAGCAGCTGTGGCTCAGGAGGTAGGTTGCCTGTTGGTCATACGGTTGTATGTTCAATCCCTGATTCCACATGTTGAAGTGTCCTTGAGCCAGACACTGTTGAACACTCTGAAGACAGTCAAGATGGTTGTGAATTTCAGGAAGAACCCAGCTCCATCCGGCCCCATCATCCTGTGTGACTCCCCAGTTGACGGGGTGGAGTCCTTCTGCTTCCTGGGCACCGTCACTTCCCAGGACCTTAAGTAACCAAGAAGGCACAGCAGAAGATGTACTTCCTGCGCAGCTAAAGAGGTTCAACCTGCCAGAGACACTGATGGTGCATCACCACCCTGACCCTGACTCCCATCCTTCCCCACAGACACTACAAGTTACATTAACATAAAGTACATGAACATTTGCACATTCTTTAGTGAATATTTTGCATCTTCCATCCTCTTCATTTTAAACACTGTACACTTTATGTATTTTTATTGTGAATTGTGAAAGAATCTTTTCTCTTACTTTTTTGTATTTTGACTGTTATCCACCACAACAGCAAGGGAAATTACTTATAAGTGAAAACTTTCTTAGGCAATAAACCTGATTCTGATTCATTGCACTTACCACAAGTTTATGCAAGTGCAATACAACATTACATGATGATTATTTTGAGTATATAATTTGAAGTAGTTTTAATTTAAAAAATAAAATCCCAGACTCCCCGGTGTCCACATACAGAAGATACTCCTTCACTAATTCTGTTATTTTCTTACATCAGAACAGAACCTTTTTGTGTATTTTTATCCAAATCAGCTTTTATACAGGACGACCGATTTGTGTGTTTGATATTTGATATTGTGATATTATTATGATATAAATGATATATTGTGTTTATGTGCTGAAACTCAGATTATCTCAATGCAGAATGAGACAAATATCTACAGCACGGTTTGTGTTGATGAAGAGATTTGTATATATGTGTGAATGTGTGTGTACAAAGATGTTTGGGAGGCTTTCATGTGGGTGAGGAGGGGATGTGGGTGAGGAGGCCTCAGGGTTCCTCAGTCAGCGGAGGAGGAGGGGGAAGGGGGGAACAAAAACAAAAAGGCAGGAGGCTCGGAGACATTACATAAGCACTTAGCTGCATGAATATTCCTGAAATACCTGGCATTAGAGGAGTCTAATCTGCTTACAGAGACATTATGGGATGCACTCTGCTTCTGTGACAGGTGTCTCAGCATTAGGATGAAGCTTATGAAGGCTTGCATGCTGAACTCATCTTCGATAAGAGACAGACAGGAACTAAGGGGGACCATTTAATCCACATCCAAGATTCACAAAGAAACGCCAAAAACACCACTACACATCACTATACACCACTCACATCACTACACACCACTACACATCACTACACATCACTACACATCACTATACATCACTATACACCACTCACATCACTACACATCACTACACACCACTACACATCACTATACACCACTCACATCACTACACATCACTATACACCACTACACATCACTACACATCACTACACATCACTATACATCACTATACACCACTACACATCACTATACACCACTACACATCACTACACATCACTATACATCACTATACATCACTACACATCACTATACACCACTCACATCACTACACATCACTACACATCACTATACACCACTACACATCACTATACACCACTACACATCACTACACATCACTATACATCACTATACATCACTACACATCACTATACACCACTCACATCACTACACATCACTACACACCACTACACATCACTACACATCACTACACATCACTATACATCACTACACATCACTATACACCACTCACATCACTACACATCACTACACATCACTATACACCACTACACATCACTACACATCACTACACATCACTATACATCACTACACATCACTATACACCACTCACATCACTACACATCACTACACATCACTACACATCACTATACATCACTATACACCACTCACATCACTACACATCACTACACATCACTATACACCACTCACATCACTACACATCACTATACATCACTACACATCACTACACATCACTATACACCACTCACATCACTACACATCACTATACATCACTACACATCACTACACATCACTATACACCACTACACATCACTACACATCACTATACACCACTCACATCACTACACATCACTATACATCACTACACATCACTACACATCACTACACATCACTATACACCACTACACATCACTACACATCACTACACATCACTATACACCACTCACATCACTACACATCACTATACATCACTATACATCACTACACATCACTACACATCACTATACACCACTACACATCACTACACATCACTATACACCACTACACATCACTACACATCACTACACATCACTATACATCACTACACATCACTATACACCACTCACATCACTACACATCACTACACATCACTATACATCACTATACACCACTCACATCACTACACATCACTACACAACACTATACATCACTACACATCACTACACATCACTATACACCACTCACATCACTACACATCACTATACATCACTACACATCACTACACATCACTATACACCACTACACATCACTACACATCACTATACACCACTCACATCACTACACATCACTACACATCACTATACACCACTCACATCACTACACATCACTATACACCACTCACATCACTATACACCACTACACATCACTACACATCACTACACATCACTATACACCACTACACATCACTACACATCACTATACACCACTCACATCACTACACATCACTATACATCACTATACACCACTCACATCACTACACATCACTACACATCACTATACATCACTCACATCACTATACACCACTACACATCACTACACATCACTACACATCACTATACACCACTACACATCACTACACATCACTATACACCACTCACATCACTACACATCACTATACATCACTATACACCACTCACATCACTACACATCACTACACACCACTACACATCACTATACACCACTCACATCACTACACATCACTACACATCACTATACATCACTATACATCACTACACATCACTATACATCACTACACACCACTACACATCATTACACATCACTATACACCACTACACATCACTACACACCACTACACATCACTACACACCACTACACATCATTACACACCACTACACACCACTACACACCACTATACACCACTACACACCACTACACATCACTACACATCACTATACATCACTACACATCACTATACACCACTACACATCACTACACACCACTACACATCACTACACACCACTACACATCATTACACACCACTACACACCACTACACACCACTATACACCACTACACACCACTACACATCACTATACATCACTATACACCACTACACAGCACTACACATCACTATACACCACTCACACCACTACACATCACTATACACCACTACACATCACTATACACCACTCACACCACTACACATCACTACACACCACTACACATCACTATACACCACTCACACCACTACACATCACTATACACCACTACACATCACTATACACCACTCACACCACTACACATCACTACACACCACTACACATCACTATACACCACTCACACCACTACACATCACTACACACCACTACACATCACTATACACAAATTTTCAGAATTAATTTGGGTAAGGCCCGACAGAAATATTTCAGTACAAACCCATAATATCAGGTATAAAAAGCGAAAATTATGATCCAAACTCAAAACCTTCGGGAAAAGAGTCAGAGTAAACAAAAATTCAGATGAGACCCATTGTGTCAGACCTCAAATATTGCTTAAAAACTCAAAAAACTAACTCGAAAAGAAACACCCCTCAAATATTTGGCTTACCCTAAACAACTATGCTTACACTAGATGCAAAAATGTTGTGTATAAATCCATAAATGTATGTAAAATCTCCACAATTCATGCAAAAAAATTAAGAATGCATATTACAACATTTGGGGAAAAAAATAAAATTAAGCTCAGCCAAACAAAAAACATTAAAAAATCTGTTAAAAAAAAAAATGTATTTAACACTTTAACACAAATTTACTTATCATTTCTCCATGTTGCATACACTTTTAACAGACATCAGGGTGGAAAGTAAAAGATTCAGGTAAGATGTCTGACCCTAACGTAACCCCACAACATGTATTAAATCAATATGAAAGTGTTGAACATGAACACAAGAAACATACTGAGTGATCGCTTCTGCACTATAGCTGCAATAATTATCATCAACAAACTCCAGAAACAAACATTTGAACATTAATTCTGCTTAGCTGAACATCATATTTTGATTTGGGATAATAGACAATAATCCATTTCACGCTGTGACCTACATAATACAGAGTGCTTTATGGTGTGTGTTATTGAGCAGCATGTGACGGATGGATGGAAATCCCCCTGAGAGCAGAGACACCTAGAGAGACTGAGGCAGCAGTCAGACTGACCTGACACAGTTCATTAATGTGGACCACAGACTGTATCAACACAACATGCACCCAACATGTCTGACTTTAAACTGCAGAAACTGAAACATGTAGTGCTTTTATTTGTGACAGTGGAGAGCAGTGGTTTGATCACAAATCAAACACTGTACGTCCCAGCTGGATTCGAACCAAGGACATTGGGAGCCGACCTTATCAATACCTATAAAAGAAATGTTAATCAATGAACATTTGGCTTCTGAAAATGTCTGCTGAGAGTTTTGTCTCACTCGTGTAATCAGAAAGCAGCTGGTGAACATCATGCAGCGTTTAGCAACTGATATTTCCCTTAGGAGGTGGTGGAGACCAAAGACAGAGCTAAAAGAGAGAGAATACTGGACTCACATCCATCAAGTGAGCCAAACGCCACTCCACATGAAGGATCATGGATGTTTAAAGAAGCAACTGTTTGTTCAACACCTTTACAAGATGATGATGTGTCCATGTTGTGTCCACTACTTGTTTAAAGTAAGAAATAGTTTTTAAATGCAGTTTTCCACTGCTTTGTGCTTTACTTTACATGACACAATGTGAAGAAATATTCAGGTCCTTTATTTTAAAAGTAGCAACATCACAATGTAAAAATAACCCATTACAAGTTTGAGTCCAGCACTCAAAAGCTTACTTCAGGATAGGAGGATATTCAGCAAAATGTACTTTATGCTGTGCTCCTTACTCCTTATATATACATAGTACAGAATGATTTAACTGAGGTGCAGTACTTGAGTAAAAATGCTTAGTTGCTCTCCACCTCTGGCAATATGTCTGACTTATTAAATATCTGAGGTTTGTGTTGTCAGTGACCTGCATGGAGGGGTCCCGTCCGTGACGCTGCCCAGGGCCCACTGCCCCCCCCCGGGATGAGGTAGCCATCAGGGCCCCTCAGTGTGTCAGGAACAAGCGAACAGGGCGGCATTGATGGACTCGGGCTGAGCGGCAGCACATCTGGACGACACTCAACAAGCAGCTCAGTGTGATCAGATCCCCCCGTCGTTTTATGAAATCAAACGCACATTCATAACTGTCCCCGATTCTCCTTTCACATCCAAATCGCCTCCTCGGGGGGCGACGAGGATCAAATCTTTATCTGTTCGCTGCTGAAAAACACATTTGTTTGTTTTGTGTGGACGTCTTTTTTTCCCTCCTGAAGAGTGAGAGAGGATGACAACGAGGAGGCTGTTTGAGCAGCAGGAGCGCGTACAGTGATTAACTCTGTGCACTGACTGCTGCACACAATCATCAGTGGAGGTGTCCTCGTAATGAAGCAGCAGATCCCACTGTTCACACCCAGCAGCAAACATTACACCAATAAACTAGCCATTTTTTTTCATCAGCCATCGTGTGCTATCACTTCTTCATCAGTCTGAGATCACATACCAACAGCTCATATACTGTATTCACATCCACTTTTCTCTCTGTGCACCTCTACAGCAGCAGGAAGCACATGTTAGACAGGAGACAAGCCAATGACTGATACAGCAGACCCGTGCTGACACTTCACCATATCTGACATCTGGTTCCTCTTTATATATATTTAATATGAATATGAACATACATATTAAATAATGCACTGAATATGGTTACACATGTGGACATGTGATCCAATATCTGTTTTTCACGTATTAAAAACAGGACAAGTATTCTTTTTCATCTTTTATCTGAACCTGTTATTAACTGGTAATGACTCCTCTGCAGGTTCCAATGTCACACACATCGTACATACAACTGGTGATACATTTGTGAGCTTGTTGTGCTGGCTCTTTCTCTAAAAATCATTAAAACATAAATGTCAGGAATAATTTGAAGGACAGTTTGATGTGTGATGTGTTGAAGATGTGGGCTCGAACCAACAGTCACATTACAGTCCAACTGAACTCTCATCAAGTTCTCTTTCATTAAGTCAATGAAGTTTAGTTGTAGTAAGAGTTCAGGGGGCTGATGGGGGCTGGTGGTTCACTGAGACTCTGTGATGTGGAAACAATAAAGCTGCAGGAGAAGCTGCACACTGAGCTGATCCTGGACCTGTTAATGGTCTCAGCCTGTGGGATCGCCGTCTGAGGACCAATGTTCATCTACAAGCATTGCTGATGGGCGACACCGGGGGTCGGGGGCCCCCAGGGGGGTCTGGTGGTCATTTGGTAAAACTTTCTTTTCCTCCTGTTCGTGCGACGTTAATTGCAGCAGACTCCACTGAGGTCAGTAGTGTTGTTCGTGTAAAGACAGTGAACTGTAACTGTTCACTGTGTCCAGAAAGACTCACAAGTCAATAACATCTTTTTTGTCAGCCTAGAACAGGACTCTGACCAGGACTCTGACCAGGACTCTGACTTGGATTCTGACCTGGACTCTGATCTGGACTCTGCGCTGGACTCTGACCCGGAGTCTGACCAGGACTCTGACTTGGATTCTGACCCGGAGTCTGACCAGGACTCTGACTTGGACTTTGACCTGGAGTCTGATCTGGACTCTGACCCAGAGTCTGATCGGACTCTGAGCTGCAGCTGCAGTCACGACTAACTAGTTCCTAACTAGTTAATTAACTAAATCAGGTCATTAAAACTGAAGAAGCGTCTCAGCTTATAAAGACTTAGTGACTGTAAATCTGTTGCTAGGAAACATCTGCAGCGTTGTCCAATCAGGAGCCATCAGCTCTGTAAACAGGAAGTGACTGTAGCATCAGGAGCTATCGGACGTCCAAACAGGACAGAGGCTGAAAGATAAATCTGTAAATGTAGCCCTTAGTTTATTTAGTGTGCAGACATGAAGAAATGTGTGTTTCACAGTTTATAATGAGAGGGAAACGTCTCATTATGCTAAGCTAACTAATGTTTAAGCTAACTCATTTAATCAGATGTTATTAGCATCACGATTTCTAATTTGAGGTCTGTTGTGTTATTTTACTGAAATGTGATCATTATTATTTTGAACTTAAAACCTCTATGTTACAAACCTGAACATTAACCTGCAGAGCCACCAGGCCTGTCACATGCTTCAGCTCTCAACACTGCTCCTACACTTCCCATCATGTAATGCAGTAGTGGTTTTCACAGCCTGTTTTAAAGTGTTGTTTGAGAGGGAGGGGTAATGAGATGAGGTCATCAAACCAATAGAGCCCGTTGTTAAATAAACACCAGGACCACAAGTGTCACGGAAGTAAGAATAAAACATTTCATGAATTAATAAATAATTGTACAATAAAAATAGGCATAAATATTTTTTTTTTTTTTTTTTTAATAATAATTGATTAGTCTTTAAATAAGTAGACTAAATTACAAAGTAGTATTTGATATTTTAATGGCCAATAAAAAGTGGAATTATAAAAATAATTTACAATTAATCTGTCAATAAATAGTTCAGACCAACTCTTTAAATTTTATTTACAGACCCAACAGTTCCCACCATGAGCAGCACTTGGTGACAGTGGAAGGAAAAACTCCCTTTAACAGGTAGAAACCTGGAGCAGAGCCGGGCTCTGGGTGAGCGGACATCTGCATCGACTGAAAATGCCTTCCTTAAGGTTCAGACTGAGGTGATGGTGGTTTAGTGTTCTTAAAGTGCTGACCATGTGTGCATAATGTCATCAGTTCGAGTCCAGTTAAAGTCTTCTGTTCTCCCTCATATTTCATATTTCCACCGTCAAAAGATGTTAAGATTTTTTTTTTATAAAAAAAACCTTAATAACCAATCAGAAATCAGGATATTTTTTAAAGTGACATTTTAACTTGCAAGAAGCAGCAGAGTTTCCTGACAGAGACATTAAAGTAAATATTTTCTTATCACAGCGGCCCTGCTGGGTTTCACATGGAAACCTCACAGCTGGATCTGGACTCCTCATCTTGTTTACCTACGAAATGTAGTTACACTAAAGTTTCACTTTCACACAAGGACACCAACGCTTGTTTTCTGAAAGTAGGGATCAAACGACCGACTCTGTGGCTAGCAGATGAGCCGCTATTCCACCTGAGCAACAGCACATTAAACACAATGAGAGATATAACAGAGGTGTGAAGTGGATGAACGCAGATATCTAGAGGTGGTTTTCTTAGGCTGAGCAAGAGAGATGTGAACCTTTCAACTTGTGTTTCACAAACCTGCCTGTGAACTGAACTGTCGGACATGTTGGTTTCTAATTTGACCAGATGAGATTCACCGTCACTGCTCACCACCAAACCACATGCGTTGTTCGTTCTTGTTTCTCTGCAGGTTGAAGAAGGTCAAGTCTGATTTTCTTTGTCTTTCTGGTTGTTTCTGCTGCTCAGCGCTAACAATGGTCCAGCAATGTGGAAACGGGGGATCGAACTCCGACCATGTGGGCCTGTCATAACATTTGTTTTGTCTTGAGAGAAGCCGCAAGTGAGACAAGTTTTTGTGTTGTCTTCTGTCTACATTATCAGTCAGTTGGAAAGTGTCCCCCAGCTGGACTTCATGTTTAGTGCTAATTAGCAAATGCTAATTCAGAGTTTCTGTTCAGTAAGTTTTGACTTTGTTACGTTTTTAGGCATTCATGTTGCCCAGAGGACGGATCCTACTGACTCGTTGTTCCTTTGTGGTTCCATTTGTCCATTATCATCTGTATGTGTTTTCTCTGTCGGTGGCATCACGTCTGATGGATGAACCTTTTGTAACATCACTGCAAATTATAATCCACAACCAGGTTCCAGGTTCTGATGCTTGGGTTAAAGGTAGGTTACACTGATTTTGTTACAGTGTGCCTTTACATTTTCTCTGCAGGGCCCCAGCTGTGCACATGGGTATCTCAAAATTATGAGCAACCTCTAAGATACAAATGTGAAAGTAGAAGTTTTGAAGTGCAACTCTTGTTTTGTCATTATCAAAAGTATATTCCTTGATACTGGAGAAGGAGGGAACCACAAGGGCAGGGCAAACGAGACAAACACAAGACATATATTTCTTTATATAGATGAGTCACAGGTGAACGTGTTACTGATCAAACCTGTTGCTCCTCAGCTCTAGCTCCTCCTCCTCCCTCGTCCTTTGCCCTAAATAAAGTACAGAAGTATTCTCAGCTTCATGTAGTTACAGTACAGAAGTATTCTCAGCTTCATGTAGTTAAAGTATCAGCAGTAAAGTACAGAAGTATTCTCAGCTTCATGTAGTTAAAGTATCAGCAGTAAAGTACAGAAGTATTCTCAGCTTGTTTGACAACATTTGATCGTCAGGTAGGTGAAGAAACGGGAGGGGGGGCTGACACAGGAATGGGGGGGTGGAACAACTGGAAGAGATTTGATGAAATGAGGCTCATTAGAGCATCGAAGAGGAGGAGGAGCTGCTCATTAAGTCTCTGCGCTCGGCTGCTTCATTTAATTAGAGGAAGAGATTAACATCATTCAGGAGCTCCACCTTCATCATGGGAGATGTGTAACACACACACGTTCCCACGACAACAACAACTAGTGAGTCACAGCTGCTGCAGCCGCTGGAGGTCGACACACTGATGGTAGAAAGCTCAGGGTTTAAGGTTTCCAACAGACCTCATGTTTTCATGTAGAGCTGCTCTCGTCCTGATTAGAAGATGAAAACAGACGTGATGAATCAAATATCTGAAATACACAGTTACAGCTTCAAGAAAGGACAACGTTTAAAGAGGCAGCTAACCTGCTACGTTTAGTTTCTTAGAATCTTTATACTTCATTGGGTTTAGCTTTTGATTTATTGGCTTGTTGGTTACAGGAAGTCATCTGGACTTTACACCACAGTGGAAATTTAATGTTTTAATTTAATTGACAAATTTCTTCTACATCTTAAAATTTCAATCATTCATTATTTATTTCACAGATTGAAGTGGACGCTTTTGGTGTATTTTCAACACATATTTACCCTCCAGGATAAAGAAGAAGAAGAACCCTCTTTGGGACTGTACTGATAGGTTTTTAATGTGTTATCACTTATTATTGGAACTTCACCTCCTGTTTCACTTTTAAACTAGCCTGGCATCACCAGACTTATTTGCAAACGCGTATTAGTCTGGAAGCGCTCAGTTCATATTTGATTTTCAAGGGACATTATCAACGGGCGGAGACAACCAATCAGAGCAACGAAACACCGTCCTGTCGGACGTTACATTCTGTCAGAAAGTTTGGCAAACACATATTTCTTATCAACATAAAGTTTGAGTGCAGTTGTTTGTTCTTCTTTTAGAGAAATTTTTTCGTCCAGTCCGTTTAATACTGCCGCTGTAGCCGGGTGGTAAACATTCTGTATCGGTGGCACCATCTTGGATATTTACAAAGATACTGGAATGGCGCTCGTCTTTGTCAGTCATTGTATTAAACCCGCCTCCTACTAGATAAACGCTTGTGATTGGTTAGCCCGATAAATCAGCAGAAAAGTCCGCTTGAATAGGAGAGGGGCAAGATGTATCTGCCAGAGCAAATGAACATGATCTGCAGATTTGTCTGTTTCCAGGGTACTTTTAAACATCAGTGACTCAGAAAACTGACAGCTGCTGGTAAAACAGATCATGTGACTCAACATTTAAGCTAAGCAGGGTTCATCTTCTGAGGAGCAGGAACATTCCCACTTAATTTGATGATAATCTGAGCAGGGTTTGGTTGGTGTATCTGGTCTCAGATTCCAGTTGATTTGAGACTCAGGTCTTCAGAGGTCAAAGGTCAGACTCAGTATGGTCATCAGAACCATCTCCACACAAACAAGATATACTATAACATTGTTAAACTTTATTTATAACATTTACAAAGTAAGTTACAAAGTGCTTCACAAAGGAAAAACTCAACTCAAACCAATCACAGCTACCATGAAATAAAACAAATGACTAAAAAACCCAAAATACAATAAAATAAGTAAATAAAAAAAAAGAAAGAAAGAAATTAAAGACATTAAATATAAAGTGGTGATTTAAAAGATGTTTCTGATTCTACAGCCTCAGATCTTCAGGTTCAGAGCTCTTTAAGTCCTGAACCAAGACTCCAGGAGAGCTTTAAAGGACCAGTGTGTAGGATTTAGGAGGATCTATTGTCAAAAATGGAATATAATTCTAAGAAGTATTCATTTTCATTCAGTTTTCATTGGTGTACAATCACCTCAAATTAAGAATTGTGTTTTCGTTAGCTTCGAATGAGTGCTTCATATTTACATAGCGAGTCCTCTTCCATGGAGCCGCCATGTTACCCTGCCATGTTTCTACAGTAGCCCAGAATGGACAAACACTACCACATCAGGAACAAGTCACAATAATATTTGCTATCTTACATGTAAACTATGACCAATCGTTTAAGACTAAATAACTAAAGACAATTTCCAAATCAATCTATCTAAAGGAATCTCGGCACTTGACACTTAAATTATGGCTACTCGATGACATCTTTTTGGAAGCAGGTATTGGCATCTGAAGGCCACCGTAGCTCTCCTACACACCTGAAAAGGGAGGGGGGATGGAAGGGGTATTCAGTTGGTTGCAATCTGCAACCTCACCACTTGATGCCACTAAATCCTACACACTGGTCCTTTAAATGTAGTTTTTAAAATCGTCAAAATTCAAATCTAAAACCAGCTGCTATGACTGAAAGTGATAGAAAAAAGTTTGTAAATCAGAGAATAAAATCAATTAAAATGTCAATTGAAGTTGAAGCGGTTGAAATAGTTTGTCAGTTGGTGAGCAGCGTTTGTAAGCACAACAAGCAGTTAAAGTGTTAGATGTGGAATAAATATCAATGTAAATGCTGAAAGGTTGATGTATAGACACTGAAACCAGTTGAACTGTCAGTTGATGTCTGAGCTATCTAAATATTAATCAACACTAAAAGCAGTTAGTTGTTAGTTAAAGTGTGAGAGATGAAAGCAGTTGAAATGTCACATAAAACACGATAAAAACATCTGAATCATCCTTTAATATTCTCAGGCATTTTAAACCTGTTTTTTGTTTAATATTCTTAGGTGTTAAACATCTGTTTTTTTGTTTAATACTCTCAGGTCTTTTACAACTGTTTTTTGTTTAATATTGTCTGATGTTTTAAACCTGGTTTTTGTTTAATATTCTCTAATGTTTTTGGTCAGTATTTTTTGTGCCATTCTTTGACTGATATTTTGTTACATTTTAGTTCTGGTTTTCATCAAATTTTCTCAGAATTTTAAAGTCCTGTTTGGTCTGATGACCTATTTAATGAAACTCCATTTAATCCCTTTGACAGTTTGAACTTTAGACTGCAGCTCTGTGTAAAATGTGCAACTAGGAGCAGTAGTTTATGAAGCACTGTAGACAAAGATCTTCTATGGGAACAGATGGGTGGCTCTGGTGCATATGTTCTCATCAGTTAACAGGACATCAGCAGAAACTCCTGGTCTTATTCCTGCAAGGGCTGTCAGAGTGGTCACAGACGTGAGATAACTCGTGGTAATTTTGGATGACAAATTGTTGAGGGGAGTCATTTCTTTGAGATAACGTCCTGTAAACGCAGCACATTACTCACCACAAACATGGTTCCTGTCCGGGGCCGGATGTGCTGCTGCAGGAGGTGGTGGTCCACGTTCATTTATCTTTTCCTGCAGGAGGAGACGGACGGTTGTGAGGACGAACGTCAGTCAAGATGTTTCATGTTTCTTTGGACTCCACATTTGGATCTGAGTGAATTTAAAGAACAATTTAAATGTGCACCAAAAACACAGAAATTCATTTGAAAATATTGAAAGTCACAGTGATAGTTTGGTTTTAAGTTCTGTTACTACACATTCAAATGCATATCAATGGAAGTTAAACATTTCTGTAGCATAATATGTTTTTATCTGGCAAAACACATTTTAAAAAAAGAATGTGACTTTGAGAGCAAAACATACATTAAAGAAGCTAACGTGTAATAACAGTCGTCTGGTCCTTTAAAATGAGCAGCTTTACATCCACACTCCGGGGGTTTTTTTTCGGGGGGGCACTGTAAATCCAAAATGTACAAAAATAAAAGCCTATTAAAGGAGTGAAACATTTTGATCTATCAGATTGCAAATACAAACAATGTCAACACCCAAACACATCTGTTGGAGCTTATCTGCTTCTACTGCACTTAATGTGCTTCTAATGCCACCGCTGCTCGCCTCCCTGCAGTCCACTTCCACTGTGAGAACTATTTATACCTTCACATGCTGCAGAGTGCTTCCCACTCAGAGTGGATTTCATGCTTTAAGCTGCTCTACGTGAGCTCACCTCACAAACCTGCTCTCTGATACATTTGATATATTTGTCAGAGTGGATAAAGACAGAATCAGGATTTATCTCTCTGAGGATATCAAAATAAAAGCAGAGCACAGCCTGCAGCGCTCAGCTCTCCCACGTACACTGAAGTATTCATTTCTTTAATTAATTAGTGAGCGTGCCAAGAAGCTGTGTGTCCAAACAGGAAGGGGGGGGGGGGGGGGGGGGGACGTTTCATCATCATCACCATGGGCTGAATCTGAACTGATACCTGAACACAGTCTGTTGGCCACAGCTCAAACACTCAGAGGATTTTCATTTCAGGCTGTAAGAGGCTTTTATTTTTACACTAATACCAGATTTAAAAGGTAAAAAAACAAAACAATCTGCTGCCAGCGTTCACCTGATGATGTCATCAGGAGCCAAAACAAACAGGGGCATGATGGGAAAATCTGTTTAGCCACTGGAGAAAACAGAAATGTCAGATATACTACTTTTATACATTGGTCTGTTTAAATAAATCCTTATACACATTATACATTATATATACAGTATCATATATAAATATATATATATATATATTATACGTATTTAGGGCCAACAACATCCTATATATATACACAATATAGATATTGTATGTGAGTGTAACATTCAGCTGTCCATATATGTTTGGCCATAAATTGCCTTCATTCAAATTAACCTAGAAGCCAAGAAGCTTCTGTGTATATACATTATATTTGTGTTGCATGTCCTTTGTCACATGAATAAATATGTTGATGTAATGCAGCTACGTAAAAACAACAACTTGGATTTGAAATTGCAGTAATTTCCTGTGGCGGGGGTTCGAGTCCACGGAGGTTTTTATTGTCACAGACAAAAGACAGAATACAGGGTTTTGTTTTTATTATTGTTTCCTGGAAACTTCACATTGTGGAGATACAAGGTTTTCCTCCAGAGACCAACAAACACCAAAACAGACGAAACACTAAATAAACATGAAAACGTCTGTTGGGGATCCAGGTTTGTTCAGATTCTCCTGTAAAGAAAAAAGTGTTTTATTTTCTGTTCAGCGACACACACATATATACAAATGCACACACACACACACACACACACACGAACAAACACCCATAAAGCCAACAGTGGTAGAAAGTGTATACTTTTACTTCATTACTGTGGTGCAGAATGTATTTGAGGTACCTTACCCAAGTACTTCCATGTGTTACTGTATACAGTGTATACATTGTGTATATACAGCAGTATACAGTGTGTATAAACAGTAGACTAAAGTGTGTACAGTGTGTATAAACTGCTGGTTGTCGAGCTGGTGTCCAGCAAATGATTTGGGCCTCGCAGATCATTAGCTGGGTCTCTGGGGGAGACCTGGCCTGATGAGGAAAGACGGCATTCATCCCACTTTGGATGATGCAGCTCTCATAGCCAGAAATTTTACCCAGTTTATCAGTGGACCCACACCGAGACAATCCAGCGTTCAGACCAGGAAGCAGAGCTGCAGTCCTACACGCTTCTCTGCGCTTCCATTAGAGCGGTTACCCACCCAAACCCCCATAAAAAACCCCACAGAGACTGTGTCTGCTCCCTGACCACTTCAATTAATTCATTCAAATTCAAACAGAAGGAGTTATTCATAAAAACTTAATAAAAATTAAAACATTATTTAATAACTTTTGAATTTATATTACTGGACTACAGGCCATTAGACAAACATTACTTTAGTAGATGCCTGTCTGATAGCTCTGTAGCTAAATTTAAAGAAGTGATTCTATCGGCATTTAATTCATGTCTCAATGTAACGGAGGACTCCTGTGCTAACTTTAGTCCCTCCCTAATTGATCATCTGGTTGATAGTGCTGCAGGCTCGCTGCGAACGACTCTTGATTGTATTGCTCCTATCAAAAAGAAAATAATAAAACAAAAGAGGTTAGCTCCATGGTATAACTCCTTAACCCACAAGTTAAAAGAAACATCGCGAAAATTAGAAAGGAAATGGCGTTCCACCAAACTGGAGGAATCTCATTTAGTTTGGCAAGATAGTCTTAGAACATACAGGAAGGCCCTCCGTAATGCCAGAGGAGCCTATTACTCCTCACTAATAGAGGAACATAAGAACTGTAGCCAGGCTGACACAGAGTCAGAGCTCTGTTGAGCCTTGTATTCCCAGAGCTCTCAGTAGTAATAACGTCATGAGCTTCTTCAATGATAAAATTCTATTAGAGAAAAAATCCATCATCTTGTGCTCTCAGCCAGTTCAGATATATCTTCGAGTACAGGAACCTCAGAAGCAGCTGTAGAACCAGATTTATATTTAGACTGTTTTTCTCCAATTGACCTTCACCAACTAACTTCAATGATTTCTTCGTCTAAACCAACAACCTGCCTCTTAGACCCCATCCCAACTAGGCTGCTTAAAGTTTTACCCTTAGTTAGCACTTCTTTATCAACAGGCTATGTACCACAGTCTTTCAAAGTAGCTGTAATTAAACCTCTTCTTAAAAAGCCTACGCTTGATCCAGGGGTTTTAGCCAACTATAGACCTATCTTGCCCTGGCCTCTAGGAGTAATCTTTGATCAGGACATGTACTTAACTCCCATATAAAACAGACTTCAAGGACTGCCTTCTTCCACCTACGTAACATTATAAAATCAGGCATATCCTGTCTCAAAAAGATGCATAAAAACTAGTTCATGCATTTGTTACTTCTAGGTTGGATTACTGTAATTCCTTATTATCAGGTTGCCCCAACAAGTCTCTAAAGACGCTCCAGCTGATCCAGAAAGCTGCTGCACGTGTACTGACAGGAACTAGCAAAAGAGAAAATATTTCTCCAATATGAGCTTCTCTGCACTGGCTCCCTGTAAAATCCAGAATAGAATTTAAAATACTCACTTACAAAGATCTTAATGGTCAGGCACCATCGTATCTTAAAGAGCTGATAGTACCGTATTACCCCACTAGAGCACTACGCTCACAGAATGCAGGGTTACTTGTGGTACCTAAAGTCTCTAAAAGTAGAACGGGAGCCAGATCCTTCAGTTACCAAGCTCCTCTCCTGTGGAACCAGCTCCCAGTTTGGGTTCTGGAGGCAGACCCCCTCTCCTCATTTAAGGGGTGTGTACAAACCCAAATGCAGCACACAGGACCAAAGGAACAGTACATGAAGACTTTTAATGCAGAGTTCAGCAGGTGCAGATAAAGGCACACAGAATGGACGCTGGACAGGCTGCTGCTTGCAGCGGAGTCTCTGGACCCAGTCTCCAGCTGAGCCGCAGCAACAGCAGACAGAACAAATCCAAAACAGGAACAGAAGGCAGGTGCGTTTACCGGGAGTCAGGCAAAACGGGAAGGTTCAACGCAGGCAGGGTCAACAACGGAAAAGCAGTCCAGGGATAAGCGCTGGAAAGTCTGGCATGAAGGCAAAGAACAATCTAGCAATGAGTGTGCGAAAGGCAGGGGTATAAATAGGGGCTTGATTGGTGATTGCCGGCAGGTGAGTGGACAGGTGAAAGGAGTGAGGCTGATGAGGAGGGAGTGGCTGACAGGTAGAGTGGAAACTTACTGGGAGGGTGGAGCTGAACTATGACACTTATAGTTAAATAATATTTTAAAGTCCGGTCTGGACCTGCTCACAAAGTGTCTTGAGGTAACTTCTGTTATGTTTAGGCGCTATACAAATAACATGGACTTGACTGGATTAGAATACAGTGTGTACAGTCTGTACTGGAGCTGATGATGATGGATGGGTGGATGAACACATGAACAGATAAATATATGAACACATGAACACATAAATAGATGAATAGATGAACACATGAATACATAAATACATGTACACATGAACACGTGAATAGATGATGGATGAACACATGAATAGATTAACACATAAACACATGAATAGATGAATAGATGTACACATGAAAACATGAATTGATGAACATGTATCCAGCTGAACGTACCGACACTCATCAGACTGTAATCACATGCTGTATTTGCATATGATTCCAGCAGCAGCAGCAGCAGCAGAAGCAGCAGAAGAAGAAGGAGGCGTGTAGATTTATCCCCAGTGAGCAGCGACTCTGTCTTTGATGATCGGGACAATTAGGACGGATCAAAGTGGAGGTTCAATGAGGCCTGGAGCTCATTTACATAATGAAATTAACTCCAGATGAGAAGAATCACTAATAGGAACAACTGATTGTGCATTATTCATACGCAGGAGGAAAAAAAGCTGTTTATGCTGCTAATTTCACCATTACAAAACTTGTTTTCAATTAACAGTTTGTTAATTAACTGGTGGTTTACATCTAATCAGTTTCTGTTCGTCTCTTGTTGTCTCACAGCTTAATGTTGTTGTTTTATTGCTGTTTGTTTTTGATTACATCACATCACGTCCTGATGAAGCATTTCATAATCAGATGTAGATGAAGAAAGTCTACATTGATGAATTCATTACAGCTGTGGCATGCTGGGAAACAAGTGTAGGTCCTTTTACATTAACACTATGTATTCAGCACGACAGCTCCTATAGGCTACTGTCAGTGTAATACCTTCAAAATCAAATGAAAATACATAGAAGTCAAAATTCGTAGTTACTATATTAAGAAAAGCTGAAATTCATCCTCTGTCATGTTCCCAACATTACCTTTTGTTTCAAGGGAATTCTGTAAATGATATGTTCAATGCTGTGACTTGTTTCCAGGAAATACTTGTGGTGTACTTGAGTAATAACCATGAATCAGGGCTGCAAAAGCCTTAACTACTGACTGTGTGTTTTTAAATCACCAGTTGGGATCCAATTAGTAAAATCTGTGAAATGTAAGATTTGGGTACAAACCAGGTTAGAAGTGACTTGACTTAATGCAAACTGTTAGTGAAAAGGCATATTTGGTATTCCCCCCCCCCCACCTCTCAGTCTCAAGTCTGCATGGCGGCCCCTGCCACCAGCCCCTGTCAGCGTTATCTGAACTAATGAGCAGCGACTCTTTATTGCTGCTTCGCCTCCTTTCAGAGCTGACCTCAGTTCTTCGTTTTAACTTCCAGAGAAGTCGTCTTTGATTCCTGGGAACTCATTGACCACCGGCCTCCACAGCTCACCCACTTCCTGTTTGGTTTCATTCATGACAACTAACAACTTTCAATTATTTCAGTTCAGTGCTGTCAGATCAGAAGATGGATGTCAGTTTCATCTCTCACTACCAACAAAGTTAGCTTCTAGGACCTTTCAGCTTGCAGTTAGCTTGTAGGTCCATTAGCTACAATGTGTGAATCAGAATATGACTCCAACAACAGACAGATGTTGGGTTAGGGTTCGGGGGTTGTTGGAGGTGGATTTTTTGTCTTTGAATGAAGCTAGTCTAACAGTTTTCCCGTGCTTCCAGTCTTTGTGCTAAGCTAGGCTGGATCGAACAGTGTTCCTATAGACAGGTTTCTGTGAATCGTCATCACAGAACAACTATGGGGCATAAAGCAGCAGAGCCAAGGAGTTGACCCTGAATACTCTGCACACAGTTCAGTCGTGTGAAGACCAAAAATAACCCAGCATCTCACTCACTCCCTGCGCGTCGTCTGCCAGGCGCAGGGCAGGCCCGGTGATGTCACAGCAGTGTTGCAGCGTGGGAGAGGAGCGCGGGGGGCGTTTAAAGCTCTGAGTGTTATAATAACATGATGGGCCCCCGAGTGTCCTCTGCATATGTGAAGCACCTTTGGGGGGTCAGTACTTCCTGTGTGAGGGAAGGTTCCCGACAGGAAGCTGCTCCTGCACTTGTTTCCCAGAGAACAGATTTCTCTTCAGTCCATCAGTGTGAGAGTTTCGGGGTCAAAGTCCTCATAGAATAAAGCACCCTCAGAGTGGCCGCTGATATCCCAGGATGCACTGCAATATTAGCTTTAAAGGACATGCACACAAACTTCAGGCTGCAGTTTGTTTTAAACACACTTCTTTTGTTGTTCTGGAGGAGCAAATAAAGAATTAATTCAAAATACTGAACCCCAAAAAAAACTTTGGCTAAAACATGAGAACTGTACAACAGTACAAACAGCAGAATTCTGGAGTCAAACGCCATAAAAATACTTCAGTGAGACTCAACATGAAAATTTGTGAGAAATTGGTGTGAAAATTAATTTGGTAAAACAACAAAACCCGAGAAGAAAATGATTAAAACAATGAATAAAAACAGACAGAATAAAGAATAAAGACCTGTAGCTGCTGTTGTTGTGATGCTTCTTCAGGATATCCGTGCAAGCAGATACCAGCAGCCCCTGAACTCGTCCCCCAGGGGCCCCGGCAAGCAGCGGCCATGAATATTCAGAGCGATACGTCTGATCTGATCTGTTCACTTCACTGAGAGTCATTAATGTGCACAGAAATGCTAATGAAGGAAACCAGCATGATTATTTTCATCACTGATCTCAGATCTGCACAAACTGTT
Organism: Lateolabrax maculatus; assembly: GCA_031216445.1. Taxonomy (NCBI): domain Eukaryota; kingdom Metazoa; phylum Chordata; class Actinopteri; order Acropomatiformes; family Lateolabracidae; genus Lateolabrax; species Lateolabrax maculatus. Next base: position 190,348 of record CM062208.1, read on the forward strand.
CCATCCAAAAACAGAGGCTGAGGCTCCTGACTATCATGTGGCCCCAGCGGCCGATCCTCCTGTGTTTCCTGCAGCCCCAGCGGGGCAGTCTCCTGGGCTTCATGCGGCCCCAGCAGCCGAGCCTCCTCAGTTTCCTGTGGCCGAGGCTCCTGACTATCATGCAGCCCCGGCTCCTGACTATCATGCGGCCCCAGCAGCCGAACCTCCTCAGTTTCCTGTGGCCAAGCCTCCTGAGTTTCCTGCGGCCCCAGCGGCGCAGCCTCCTGGGCTTCATGCGGCCCCAGCAGCCGAGCCTCCTCAGTTTCCTGTGGCCAAGCCTCCTGGGTTTCCTGCGGCCCCAGCGGCGCAGCCTCCTGGGCTTCATGCGGCCCCAGCAGCCGAGCCTCCTCAGTTTCCTGTGGCCAAGCCTCCTGAGTTTCCTGCGGCCCCAGCGACGCAGCCTCCTGGGCTTCATGCGGCCCCAGCAGCCGAGCCTCCTCAGTTTCCTGTGGCCAAGTCTCCTGAGTTTCCTGCGGCCCCAGCGGCGCAGCCTCCTGGGCTTCATGCGGCCCCAGCAGCCGAGCCTCCTCAGTTTCCTGTGGCCAAGCCTCCTGGGCTTCATGCGGCCCGAGCAGCCGAGGCTCCTCAGTTTCCTGTGGCCGAGGCTCCTGACTATCATGCGGCCCCAGCGGCTGATCCTCCTGAGTTTCCTGCGGCCCCAGCGTCGCAGTCTCTTGGGCTTCATGCGGCCCCAGCAGCCGAGGCTCCTCAGTTTCCTGTGGCCAAGCCTCCTCAGTTTCCTGTGGCCGAGGCTCCTGACTATCATGCGGCCCCAGCAGCCGAACCTCCTGAGTTTCCTGTGGCCAAGCCTCCTGAGTTTCCTGCGGCCGAGGCTCCTGACTATCATGCGGCCCCAGCAGCCGATCCTCCTGAGTTTCCTGCAGCCCCAGCGGCACAGCCTCCTGGGCTTCATGCGGCCCCAGCGGCAGAGGCTCCTGACTATCATGCGGCCCTAGCTGCCGAGCCTCCTGAGTTTCCTGCGGCCCCAGCTAATAGAAAAGTCCAGGGTTCTTAAAATAACCCTTTTAGGCACTGGTTTCACTGGGAACCCTCCAAGGTGCTCGAGGACTCACTCAAATCACTGTAACTCGAACTAACATCAGGAGGCTGCAAGTTAGAGCTAATAATCAAACTGATTGATTAATGATCAGCTGTTCACTTTTCAGCTGCTGGCTCAGCTGTTTTAACGTGTGTGTGTGTGTGTGTGGCCAGGTATTACTCTATGTTTTGGGGACATAAATCTGTTTACACAGTCACACCAAATACAAGCTCCCATAGCGTACACCATTAACTTCTAGAGTGAAGACTTAAGGTTAGGTTTAGGTTAAGGTTTAGGCAAGTAGTGGTTATGGTTAGGGTAAGTCTCCAAGGAAGGCAATATGTCCCCGAAAGTGATGGAAACACGACTGTGTGTGTGTGTGTGTGTGTGTGAGTGTATCATGACCCTCTACATCCTGGACTCCACGTTGGGGGAGGAAAAATAAATACAAGATCCCAAAAACGCGTCTGGGATCTGAGGCAGGAATGCAGAGGGGGCATGGGAACAACACCAAGAGACACACACACACTTATTACACATGACACACACTGTCTCATAGATACATTAAGACACACACACACACACACACACACACACACACCCACCCACACACATATATCACTAAACACACTCCTGTTCACCATCACAGGGTTCTTGAGAAAAACTGTGTGGGCGAAGATTTGGTTTATATGTTCATGTGCATGTGTGTGTGTGTGTGTGTGTGTGTGTGTGTGTGTGTGTGTGTGTGTATGGGGGGGGTCAAACACACACACAAAGTGTGCTGTAGTTCAGGTCAGTCTGACATCACTGAGGGCATGAGAGAGAGACCTCTACAGATACAGAGGGAGAGATGTACAGTTGTGTTGTCAAGTCAATTTTATTTGTACAGCGCCAAATCATAACAAAAGTTATCTCAAGACACTTTTCACATAGAGTAGGTATAGACCGTACTCTTTAAAATATTATTTACAGACCCAACAGTTCCACCATGAGCAGCACTTGGCGACAGTGGAAGGAAAAACTCCCTTTAACAGGTAGAAACCTGGAGCAGAACCAGGCTCTGGGTGGAGGACATCTGCCTCCACCCAGTTGGGTTAAAAGGGAAAGAGAGAGGGGGAGAGGGGAGAGAGGGGGAGGACAGACAACATAATAATCAGACTAATAATAATCAGTGCAGCAGTGAGTGTGGAGCAGGAACATGGGGGCAGTAGACGGCTGCAGTCACAGATCCAGACTCTACAGCTCCAGAGGCACAAACACCTGCAGGAAGAGAGAAAGCTCCAAACTACAGGAAGAGGTGGAGTTAGTAACATGCAGTAATGGGATAAGAATGAGGAGAGAGGAGCTCAGTGCATCATGGGAAATCCCCCGGCCAGGGCAATGCCATCTAGAGTAACCATATCTATAGATAATCTATCTCACAGGTGTTTGCAGCCAAGAAAAATAACTTGAGTTTTGAGTTCAACAGCAGAAAATTCATCCAGTTTTTTATGTCCTTAATGACTGAAGTTTGGCTAACTGATCGGTTTCATCTGGCTTTATCGATAAATATAATTGAGTATCATCTGCATAGCAGTGAAAGTTTATGGAGTGTTTCCTAATAATATTGCCTAAAGGAAGCATATATAAAAAGGTGAATAAAATCGGTCGAAGCACAGAACCTTGTGGGACTCTGTGACTAACTTCGGTGAGCACGGTGGACTCATCATTTACATGTATAAACTGAAATCTGTCTGATAAATAGGACTTAAACCAGCTTAGTGTGGGTCCTTTGATGCCAATCAAATGCTCCAGTCTATCATCAGAAGGTCATTTGTCACTTTCACCAGTGCTGTCTCTGTGCTATGATGCATTCTAAATCCTGACTTAAAATGTTGTGTTGTGTTGTGTACAATTGTGCTCTCATGTGTACAGTTGTGTTGGTTGTTATTCACCAAAACGCCTGAGACAAATTCCCCGTATTTGAAAGAAAAAGACGACTGTGATTCTGATTGTTAATGACGTTTATATGCTTTGAACACATTAGTATTATTATCTTTTATAGTTTTTGGTCCTGGCTTGTATTCATTAAAAGCAGGAGCTGATCTGATGTCAGTTTGGGTTAACTTTGGTCAAGTTAAACATTAACTGACCTGTGATGGCGTTAACATCTTCAGCGTGTGGAACATCTTGAGGTGAACGGCAGCTCGTCTTAAAGGCATTACTGACATTTCCTTGAAATTGGATAATTGCCGGCTGCCATGAGCCTTCAGCCTTCAGAGGAGCCCACACAGTTTGGCTTCCACTCCTCTTTTTTCTCCTCTGCTCAACTTTAAATTATAGGTTGTCAGTCGCAGCTCTCTCGCTGTAATTTCGTCCCTCTCTGTGAAGACGAGTGTAATTTTGGAGCGTATTGACTCTGAGCCAGTGGATGTCTGCTTGTATTGTTGATATGTGACGAGGAGACGTGGTTATCATGTCGCTTACTTTAATACACACAGAACTTCTTTTCATTTCACAGTTTGGATCTGCAGCGTGAACTCAGCTGACCTTAGATCTATCATCTGTAAACTGGAGAGAGTTGCTTTAACCTTATTTTCAGCTTTTACATGTTTCAATAAATCTCCATTTTACACAAGTTGGTGTGTGTGTGTGTGTGTGTGAGTGTGAGTGTGAGAGAGTATGCACGTGTGTGTGTACTCGCGCTTTAATCACTTTAAACCTTTATTGTCTAAATGAATTGCGTGTTTTAAACAGTCACAGAGGTGACGTCAGACTCTTGAAACACTGATGAAGCTTCGTATCAAACATTAAATACATTAATCAGAAACCAGTGAGTATTTCACACTCAAGCAAGAACAAATTAACAAGAAATGTGCATGTTCGTATTTGACATGTTTAGTGTTTACTTATTTAGTATTTGGTTTGGGTTGTAACCAATGTTTTTGTATTTTTACACAAATGTTCATGTTTTCACAGTTTAGGTGTAACTTGCATTGTTACCCAAACTGTAAGCTTTGTATGTGAATGTTTGTTTTTGTGTGTTACCCATTCAAGTTTTTAGCCAAGTTTTGGGGTTTTATCATACTTCACATAAATCCACCTTAATATCATTGTTTTTAATTTACATTTTGAATTCACACTTTTTTGTGTTGTTACCAAAATTTTCAGGTTTGTATTTTATTGTAACGGGGGGTGTACAAACCCAAAAGTAGTACACAGGACCCAAGGAACAGTATGTGAAGACTTTTAATGGAAAGTTCAGCAGATACATATAAAAGGCACACAAAATGGATGCCGGACAAGCTGTGGCTTGCAGCAGAGTCTCTGGACCAAGTCTCCAGCTGAGCCACAGAAACAGCAGACAGAACAAATCCAAAACGGGAACAGAAGGCAGGTGTCAGGATTCAGGCAAACGGGAAGGTTCAAGGCAGGCAGGGTCGGCAACGGGAAATCAGTTCAAGAACAAATGCTGGAAAGTCTGGCATGAGCGCAAAGAACAATCTGGCAATGAGTGTGAGAAAAGCAGGAGTATAAGTAGTGGCTTGATTGGTGATTGCCAGCAGGTGAGTGGACAGGTGAAAGGAGTGAGGCTGATGAGGAGACAGTGGCTGACAGGTAGAGTGGAAACTTACTGGGAGGGTGTGGCTGAACTGTGACATTAATTGTTCCTGAATGTTTAAATTTTTTTGCCAATTTGAAGGTTTCTATCCTATTTTTACATGATTGTTTTTGGTGTTTTGTTTTCACAATTATCTTGAATTTCTGTGTCAGGTGTTCAAACTAGTTTTAGTAGTAGTTTTGATTTCTATAATCATTTTTCAGTTTGTACCCAAATGTTTCAATGTCTTGCTTTTTTAACCACAAACTAATGTTGTGTCTTAGCTTCAAAATTTTTATTTTCTCTTAATGTTATGCTGTAAATTATCTTTAATATCAGTTTGATTTAATTTTCTTGTCAGAGTGGATCCACATGAGTCCACATGTCCCCATTTGTGAAAAACATAATTCATATATAAACAGCACAAAACTATCTACAGAAAACAGTTAACGTCCAGGTCTCAGTTCAGAGCTAAACCACAGACTGATCCAAATCTAGACTTGGTCCAGGACTCTGCAGAGTGTAACCATGTGGGTCAGATTCAGCGGACAGAGGCTGAGTAAATAAACTATGTTACAGAGCGGTAGCAGCCAAAAATAAGATATTTAAAAGGTGTCATTTGTGAATGGAGAACAGACCCGATCCAGAATCCAGTTCAGGACTCTCAGAGTTTGTGTGGTTAAAGACGGACTGAGGTCTCAGATCAAATATAAACTGAGTTCATGAGCCACCGTTACAAACTACAGTTTCAGCTCATTCTCACCTTCCAGAATTCATGTTTCTACTTTAACTCTTCTGAAGTTCACTCAAGTTCACTAAGAGGCTAACAGACTTAAGTATCTAGTATCACGTTATTCAAGACAAATTAAGTTTAATAAATATATAAATATAATACATATCTGTCTGTCTGACGTAAGTCATGTGAAACTCATGTCCATTAAATATTGTTTAAAGTTTAAAGATGTTTAGTGAACGCACAATTTGGAAACTAATTATGGTAATTTACAAGCTAATAATGTAGATTGCTTGAAAGTTAAAGCTGCGTTCACATCAACAGAATTGGTAGAAGTAAAGAAGCTTCTGTAACTCTGTAAATCTTTAAGAGAGTTAGCTGCTAACGCTGTCATCACATCATTGAAACAACCTAAATTACTTTAGATTCATTAACAAGGGACAGCAGAAACAAACGTTGATGTATATGCTCTTAAGTCTGTCAGTGATGGAGGCTTGGCAGCCATTTTATCTCCAGTTTTTGGCTGTAGTTCCAAGGTTGCCAACTCTCACCCTTCCCGCCTGTGACACACTTCAGTCTCCCGCTCTCACGCTGCCCAAACAATTCTCACAACAAAACACTGTGACAGCAACAGAGATGAACAGGCAAACGTATTTTGGTCCTCTGGTATAGTAATGGCTAAACCAAGCGAACCTTGTTTATGTACCTTAACTCCAGATTCAAAGTATATAAGCCCTTAAATTACAAATATGTGCTTTTGTATCGTCTGTAACTCCGATCTGTCTTCTGTATCGTCTGTAACTTCAAGCTCTTCTTCTGTATCGTCTGTAACTCCGAGCTCTTCTTCTGTATCGTCAGTTTCCAGATGAGAATAAAGAGTGATATCTGAGTTAGTTCTGTATTCAGCCCTGCCTTGTCTCCAGTGTTTATACATGCTCGTCTTTACCATCAGCGGCATGTATCTGATGTTATTTTAGTCAATTAAAGACGTGTGGAGACCTGATGCTGAAGTTAATTTGCAGACACAAACAGAAATGTAAAACAGGAGTCGGTGGAGTGGAACAGATCTAATTGGCATATATAAATGTTTGTTGTTCAGCAGTGGATTAATTCGGTCTCAGAGGTCACATGTTGGACTGATGCAGCTCGGCACTTTCTCACTTTATCTCCCCTCAAATTAATTTTGGTCAGCTGGAGTTCAAAACTGAAACTTGACCGTCAGACATTCTGTAGATTAATCATACAGACGGGAGACAAAAGGTTTCATTAAATATGATAAAACAAGAAAAAAAAAGTCATTTGGAAGTTTGATGTTAAAATTTTTGGTTCTAGATCAGTGGGTCCAAAACTTCTTTAGACCGACACCCAAACCCCAATTTAACCAGCATACATGTATTCAGAGGCTTGTTAACCATTTTAGATATTATATTATAACATTAAATAATATATGCCTAAGTCACTCTGAATAAAGGCTAACAGGTGCTCTGCATATTTACAGATAAATGTTACTTAAATAATGAATACAATTAAATACACTAATATGTTGAATGTATTTTTTTTTTATTTTTTCAAAATTAAAATGAGTTTGTGTTCAAGGTGTAAAAACACAAACAAATCAAATCGAGAAAAAAGGCTGCAGGTATTTTAATGTGAAATGTGAGGATGCTGAGAGAACAACCTGCAGGTCGACGGTTCATCACATATATGATGATGGTTAACTCGCAGTCCCACAGTGAACTGGTAAAAAACAGTCCATAAAACTGTTAGCTGAGTCGAGTTGAGTCTGATTTTAGTTCAGTTGGTGGGTTCAGAGTCAGTCCTGTGATGATATGTATGAAAAAGTAATATAAAACGTAGTTAATGTAAATCACGCAGAATTTTTTAATGTGGTGAAACTCACATTGATGCACTGTAAATTAACAATGATGAGATAATCCTTCACTATGGAAACCAGTTCTGATTCCTGCTGGCGCAGTGTTGAGCTAACCACTAACATGCTACACTTTGGTATACCAACAAGTGAGACCAACTGTAAAGAATTGAAGTGGAAGCATCAGTTGAAATACAAGTGCTTAAAGGAGTTCAAGATTCAGCTGAACTACAAATAAAATCTATGCACTAAAAAGGAGTTGAAGTTTCAATAAGACAGCTGAATGACATTAAGCCTGTTTGTGTATTAGCTAAGTTAAAGTGTAAGCACCAGTAGAAGTTAAAGCACTCAAAGACATTGAAGTGAAAGTGCTAAATGTAGTTAAAGATATTAAAGTAAATTAACTTGTACCTGAAGTTTAAGTCCTGGAAGAAGTTGAAATAAAAGTTAGAATGAAAGTCCTGAATAATGTTGAAAGTTTAAGTGGTGAATTAAGTTGAGTGAGTTGAGTTTGTGTAAGTAGAAGTCAGTTGAAGCTGAGGTATTAGTTCAAGTGAAAATGCTGAAGGGATTTGAAAAGTCATTTCACTTCGTTAAAGTGCTGAACACAATTAAATGGAAAAGATGTTCAAGTATAGCGTTGAAGGAAAATGAAGTGACAGTTTGTGTAAGCGCTGAGTAAAGGCAAAAGTGTCAGTTCAAGTAAAAGTGCTGAAAGGATTTGATGAGTCAGATGAACTTGAAAAAAGTTGGAGTGAAAGTACTGAAGTTGAACTGAGTTGAAGTGTAAATGATTAAATGAGCTGTGAGTGTCAATGGAAAGGAAGTCCTGAAAGAATTCCAGTGAAAAGTGAAAGCAGATGTGAGTTGAAGTGTCATTGTAGTGTTTAACATCAGTTCTTTGAAAACCTTTACCCTGCTTTTTAAGTTGTTTTTTTTTTATGTGTTGGAGGCGCGTTCAAGTTAAAACTGTGTGAAGTTGCTCTATTGCTAAATTGCAAAACTTTTTATATATTGTTGTAACAAAGATGTTCATGCTAAGCGACCAATAACTCTGACAAAATGCTCCACAGTTACTTAATATGTACATTGTCACTTTTATATTTTCAAATTAAACAAACAAGAAAAGAATCTGCTGTCTTGTTTATGAATATAAATCCACCATCTGCTCTCAGTCATATATTACAGCTGCTGTTGGCTCAGCTCCATCTTCCTCCCTGTGTGGTTCAGATCTGTGGAAACACTGAACTCCCTCAGAGACATTAACTCTACAGCTCCTCTAACAATACCAACAGAGGTGGCGCTCTCAATTCACACTTATTTGTGTCTGTAAAAAGTAAATCTGGGCTGTCACCGAGCTCTCAGAGGAACAAATAAAAAGAATCCTGGTCCTGATTCAGACCTTCAAACTTTCATCCAGGTTTCAGATTTTCTCTCTGTCACTGGTTGAGCCTTTTGAAGCTCATTAAATCTTTTCCCACAAGGTCTGTGCCAACATGTTTCAGCTGAAAAACATCTGGAATATGGAGGTTCTGTGGTTCTACTGTAACAATAAAACTACAAAAGGTTTGATGTTAGAAGAAGAAAATGTGCATATGTTTGCTACTGAAAATTACCATTTTAAATGACCAATTTTAATCTGAAGCCCTATAAATAGTTGAAATGACAGTTAAAATGGAAATGCTGTAAGTAGTTGAAGTTACAGTTGAAGAGATATTAAAGAAAGAAAGAAAATTACATTTTATCTGAAATTGAAGCACTGAAAAACTGCTGAAAGGAATTGAAGTTTTAGGTTAAGTATAAACACTGAATTAAATTGTGTGACACAGTATTGAGTGGATTGGTTGTCAGTGTTAGTTTAAATGAAAGTACTGAAAGGGGTGAAAGTACCAGTTAAAGTTTATTCCTGAAAGAAATTAGTGCAGGCCAAATGTAAAGTAAAACAGTAACCAGTTGAACTTCAACCATTTAAATAAGCTGAATTGAAAGTGGCGATCAGGGTTCAAGGTAATAAGCGAAAGGAAGTTGAAACACCGAAAGAAGATGTGAAAGTTAAAATGGAAGTGCTGAAAGGAGTTGAATTTATTTAGTTTAAGTACAAGTGCTGATTAATATTAAAGTGACAAGTCTTAAAAATAGTTAATCTCAGGCCTTACTAAAGGCAGATGTCAGCTAAAGTACCATTTGAAGTGAAAGTAGTGCATGTAGTTGAAGTGTTAAGTGAAGTGTAAGAACTTTAAGCAACGCTGGTGTTTTATATGTAATTAAAATGAGAAAATGCACTTTAACTTCAAAGTTATATACCGTTCAGGTCTGATGTTTATGCATTTCCTCTCCTTCAATACTCTGTTTTGTCTTTTTCTCTTCAGTGAACAGATTTTGTCTTCAGAGGAACACTTTCTGCAGCTTTTAATAAACTACAGATTCCTCCACAAACAAAGTGACTGCAGAGTAAATACACTGTGAGAAGACAAAGACAGAACCAACATCTGCCACAAAAATGTGTCAGTCATCATCTCATTCCCACCTTATAATCAGCCGCTCAGTCTTATTCCAAACTTCCATCAGGAAAACTGATTTTGAGACGTTTAGAATTTTAAACATCAGCTGTGTTCATTATCTGCACTATTGTCTGTGTGTGTGTATATACATATATACTTAAAAACATTTTCTTGACTTAACTTTATTTATGTAGCACTTTTCATGCAGCCCAACGACCTTCACATAGCCAAAAAAACGTGTTTCAACAGTGAGTCAACAGTCAACAGTGTAAAAAAATAAAATAAAATAAATACCAGCGATAAAAAAATGTAAAAAACAAGAATTGGAACTGAAAAACTAAGGCTATAACATTACTCCAAATTTAAAAAAAAGGTCTTTAATTCCTTTTAAATACAGGCAGTTAAGATCTTAGGTCTTAGTCTGGTGAAAGAGAAAAACTTGACTTGAGCGAGAGTATTTCAACATCTTCCTGAGTTAAAAAAGGTCTGACTTTGGCAATATTCTTTGAATGAAAAAAAAAGGAGGTTTTGAAGACCTTGGAAAATGAGAATTACAATTTAAGTCCCAGTCTAAAATCACTCCCAAATTTCCCTAAAATTATCAGTTTTTTCCTCATTTAGCTTTTTCTTGGTTTGTGCAGGAGCAACTGTATTTAGTGAGAATCTTAATTTATGATTAAAATCATAAACAAAGTCAATGTCAAAGGTCAACATGACCAACCCGAGTAACTAAATCCAGCGTAAATTCATGGATGTGGGTAGCACTCTGTATACGAACCCTCGCATCAGAATGATTCTATCATGACTGGTAAGAACAATGGAAATAAAATCATAAAACTCAGATAAGAAGTTGCCGTCATGTTTGGGGTCTCAGTGAGTACCGACTGTTGTGCTTTAAAAACCCTTGCTAAGTATTCAAATGTTAAGAGATCTCCATAATAACATCGAGTGCAGGTAAAACTACTAGAGAATATAGTGGCGATCCCACCGCTGCTCTTACGTTGACTACTGGAGTATAAAAAGGTGAAATTAGGAAGGGAAGACTAATAAAGTGACTGAAGCGGTTGAAGTCAGTAAAACGTCTTGCTATAGAGAGATTTAATATTCAGAAGTGTGAACTCTATTGGCTCTGGTCTGGACCTCGCTGGGACTGACCGAGTCAGACCAATTTTCACCAGGTTGCGTGGATTCCTGCCATAATGAAGGATCGGTGCAATGTTAACATGCAAGACTGAGCTGGTGTTTAGAGTACCCTAATATTTCTTTGTTTTATTGGGACAGCTATAACAGGAATGAAGAATATGTCATTTTTTCACAACTGTAGTTTGTGGAGGGTTACGTCATTTCCAAAAAACATGGAAGAAATCCACAAAAGGGATTCCACTCACACAGCACAGTCCTTTGAGCCAGACATACAGCTGACGGCTGAATTTCACACTCTAAACCGAAAAGAAGGCAGGGGTCCGGAAATAGCTCACGGTCTGCCGGACTCCAGGACCATGTCAAGTCTTCCATCAACTTTTTGGATTGTGTGACCACTGGGGATGCAGAAGGATTATCCCACAGTTCATGGAGCACAAAATTAATGTGGAGTACCTGAGCCCTGGGATAAAAAAAGGTTTCTGTGTTGGGACAGTAGACGTGCTGGACCATGGATAAGCCTACAGTGAGACAGGAGGGAGAGAGGGACACGTTGAGGGCGTCCACTCAAGGTCCTCTGCAGGCAGAGGGAACCACAGTGTAGAAGCTGCAGCAGTGGCTGTAGGTCAAGTCAAGTCAAGTCATTTTTATTTGTATAGCGCCAAATCATAACAAAAGTTCAAAAGATCCAGACTTTACAGTTCCAGAGGCACAAACACCTGCAGAAAGTGAGAAAGCACAAAAAGCACAAAAAGGTTAAGAGGTTAAGAGCTGGAGGTGAAATCACCTGGAGACCATTCATCTTGCAGTGTCTAACCACCACTTCAGTCCAAGTGGCCTTGGAGTTTGGGGTCTGCAGATGTCTTGTTTCAAGGTGAGCGATACTCCTGTTCTCTTTTTGAAGTAGGCAGCAGTTAATACACGGCATGATAGGGAATTACCGCCGGGAATCAGTCACTCAAAAGGAAAGCCTTTTAAAATTGTTAAGACAATTGAAACGACGTTAACAACCACCATCGACTATGAGTCTACAGTCAAAGTGGGGCTCAGGAGCACTAGAGTGAGTACACAAGTTAGCATTCATCACAAATTCTTTATCCTTTGTGGTCTTAGTGGTTTACTCAACACATTATAAAGAAAAGATAACAATATCTGTTATGTGTGTGTTGTGCTTCAGTCAACACTTACAAATGTTGTCTTTAATCGACTTTTTCACTATGTAGCATAAAAAGTTTCAAGGAAACTTCATCCCTGTGGTGTCCATGCTGCATATTTCCTGTAGTATAAAGTGTATCAAGTATAAAGCATAAAGTGTAAAGTATAAAGTTAAAGGACTTTGGCTCATTAATCCCCAGCAGAGTTTGTTTTTTCTGTGGGTGAGAAACGTCCTCAGAGAGACAAACATGTTGTTGTGTCCCTCAGTGGGACTCTTCCTGTCTCATACAGATTGTTTCTCAGACTAACACAAAGATCTATGAAAAGAAAACCCATAAATTGAAATATAATGAGCGGTTGGGCTTCTGATCAGAAACAATGACGGCTACAGTCAGACTGCTGTGTCAACTCTAAGACGCCATGGCAACCCTCTCTGACAGGAAGTTTATTTTCTCAGGCCTTTAGGAATATTAATAACCATCAAGCCACGGCTGCCAAGTTCCTCTGGCCGGGGTTCAAACCCACGCAGCGATCGGGACGCACAGTCAGGATGTAATGTAAGCAGTAGATAAACGGCTGCTGCTGTTGGTGCTGCAGATCATAATTAGCTGTCGCTTCAACAGTTTGATGATAATTGTTGTTGATGGCAGTGAGCGACGAGCCAGAAGCTGCTGACACTCTGCCAGCAAGACTTCATGTTCCACATCCAGGTCCTGCTGTAGAGGATGGGCTGCAGTCCTGAGTCCAGGGTCCAGAGTCCTGCAGAATCCTGCAGAGTCCTTTAGGATGTGAACAGAGTTCTGAATCACAAACTCGAACAGTTTCATGGTGTTTAATAGACTGTTTCTGTTGTTTCTATCCACTAATATACTTCATAAAGAATGTCCCGACATCCCCACAGACATTCTGGTTCTGTAGCGTCATCTTCCTTCTGGAAGTGTATCGCTTCAGTCGGTCCCCACAAAGATAGCAGCACCAGCACACACAGCCCTTTATATTCAGGTATGGTCTGTCTGTAATTAGAGTTAATCGTTGTTGTAGAAACGTTTGCTCAACACTTCTCTGCTCCTCTGAGGCTTCCCAGAGATAAATCAGAATTCATATCAGTGTGTAGAAGCCGTCTGACGGCAGCTTTTAATCTCATTCAGCTGCTGTTAATGTGAGAATGATGAGGAGGTCGCTGCCTGCTGAGCCTCTGAAGAGACTCTGAGGGAGCTGTTTTTATTTGAAAAGCCAGTAATGAAGTCAATTTTACAAGGTTTCCGTTCATTAAGAGCAGCTCGCTCAGGTGCTGCGCAGACCATCACACACTCGAAGAAACACAAAGAACCACATAAACAGAGAATACACTTTTATTTTGTAAAATAAAACACAAAAAGAAAAAAATTATCAGAGGTCAGACTCTTAAATATTATGTCAGTATCACAGGTGCAAGTGATGCTGTTTCATTACATACAGATATACAAGACTGCTTAAACATTTGGGTATCAACAGTTTAGTAAAAAGTCCCCTCAGCCTTTAGGCCCCGTCCCCTGCAGCTCTGACATGTGCTTTTAAAATCACTTTCAGACTTTATTTCCTCTCGCTGCTCTTTGTTCTGGTTCTTTAATGGACTGATCTAATATAAAACCAATTACAGTAACGGAGCTGAAGCCCTCAGAGCCCTTCATCACTCCTCCTCCTCCTTCCTGTCACAAAGTGTGACTGTAACAAAAGTTGTGATTGGTTGACTTAAAGACTCTAAACGATCACATTGTTGTTGAAGTGAAAGTGAATGAATGTCTCTTACAGAACAAAATAACCCTTAAAGTTACAATCAGTTAGAGTTATATTTGATTTACTGTTGCTGGTCAGTGATTACCAGATTTACATCAGTGTGTTCAGTCACAGCAGGATATAAAACTGCAAAATCAGCTCATTTTCATGAAATCCCTGTAACCAGTAAACTCATGTTCAACTTTGAAGAATTTGCTCCATTGACCAATAACAAACCATCCTGACAGAGCTGAGCTGTGATTGGTCGGAGAGCTGGAGAGTTCACGTGTGTTTCATAGTATCAAGCTGTAAATAAATGACTGTATGAAACTGAATTGCTCCTGCTGCTAAAACATTTGAAATACTGAATCAGTTGTAGATAATAAATTCAACTGATCAATACATATTAGTTGATAATCCAACAGGTGGAGAAAAACAGAACACAGAACTCTGAACACAGATTAAAATGTAAAACTATAAATATCAGTTGTTTGTTGAGATTGTTCTGATTCTACACAGTAAACAGGTATTTCTGGATGTTTCAGTGTATTTCAGGACGTTTCACAGTGTTTCAGGATGTTTCATGATGCTTCATTATGTTTCAGGATGTTTCGGAGTGTTTCAAGGTTGTCCTTAGTTTTGTGCAGGTCTAAAACCTAAAGGGGTTCATCCTCTGGAGAGCAGCACTTTTCAAAGGGAATCAGAGCAAAAGGAGTTGAGACTCTGGATCTGAATGTTATCATTAATCCTGTTATGTTTTACATGTGTGAGGCATGTTTATGACTAAAATATTCACCTCAACTCTTAGTGAAAGCATCTGTGCAGCATAGAGGAAAAGAAAAACATATTTGGGAAAAATCCAAAAGTGTCAGGGGGGGTTAACGGGTTGGCAGGGGGTAGAACCCAATTGCAGAGAGGAGAGTAGACTGCAGGTATGGTGTGAAGAGTTTATTCCAAATGGTTAAACAAAAACTTACTGGGTGGTGAGGCAAACAGAAAATCCAGAACGACAAAACGACAGTCCAGAGCAGGCAGGTGACAAAAACAGGTAATCCAGGGACAAGGCACATGGGAGACAGCACAGACAACAGAGATACAGAAATAAGGATCTGACAACAGACAAAGAAAGTGAACTGGTGTATATATAGAAGACTAATGACTGAGTAGAGGCAGGTGAGTGAACAGGTGAAGGGAGTTGGACTAATGATGAAGGAGTGGCTGAGGGATGAGTGGAGACAGGTGTGTAGATGGGTGGGGCAATCAGGTGATGGGGAAGGAAGGAAAGTCAGAGGGCATCTGGTGGAAGGTGAGGGGAACAGAGCAAGAATTCATTAAATCATTAAAATGTCAAAAAAAATAAATAAATAAAAAATTCTGGAAGACACAAAACATCAGGTACAAACACAAAACCAAGGTTGCAAAGCCAAATCCCAAGTTAAACCTGACATGAACATTTGTGAATAAACTAACAACTACATAATTTGGGTAAAAACAGAAAAGATGCATAAGTATTAGAAATGTTTAAAAGTGGAACTCAAAGAATGCAAAAACTTTGAACATGACCCCAGACAGTCATAAACAGTAAAACCTGCAAAATCAGACCCAACCCCAAGAGGTAAAAACATGAAATTTAAATTAAAAAATGTCAAGTGTGATTGTTTTTCTGGAACGGTAATCTTGATACCATCCTGTAGTGTGAGAATGTTTGAGGTCGGAGAGCAAAACATCGGTGAAATTTTTCTGATGTGCGGGATTTAAACCTCCGGTAGAGCGAGCTGTCTGTAGCTGAAATATTAAGGATGTTTTGGGTATTTGGGTAAGACCAAACCTTAGTAATTCCCCAATTTACTTCAGATATAAACCAACAATTTAGGCTACAAAAAAAAAAAAGGCAAATGTGACTCATAAACATGAGTATAAACCTGTCTGTGCTTCATCTTACAGACATTTCACCTAAACACTTTTTTACTTTTCAACTTTGATTTGGGATCTTTGACTAAAAATAATATTTAAAATAAAGTTGAGTGAGTTTGAACATGTTTGGAGAAAGCAGCGGAGTTAAAAATGTTCTATATGAAAATACACAAAAAGCATCGAAACAGCGTTTGAATGTCTGAGCAGCAGTGTTTGAGTCTGGGTGGTCTCTTCCTCCTTCTTCATGGGGGAGTAAACAAGTTGTTTTATGATTCATGCAGTGGATCCTCGCTGCTGCAGCTTCTCTGATCTGATTATCTCGGAAAATATGGAGCACAGCAGCAGCTTGTGTCCATGATTAAATCAATGCTAACAAGAGTTTATTAAATTGATCTGATCGGCTCCACGGTGGCGTTCCCCCTCCTCCCCTCCTCCTCCTCCTCTTCCTCTGTTGTCACTGATGGGGCTTTCCACTGAAAGGAACTGAAGTGTCCTGTGAGGGTCAGGTAAAACATCATGACCACTTCCCATCACAGTCACACCTGAACAACAAGGTGAAATACCATAATTTCTATTTAAAGTTGCAGGAGTGTATTTGTGTTTTTTTTATCTGTATTTCACAGAATAAGTAACGTATGGAACATACGTGAACAATATAACAAATATTATAAAACAGCTTTAACTTTGTACAGTACTGAAATGGATTTTTGCTTTGAAATAAGACGGGGTTTCCAGCATGTTATTATCTAACATATGTGATTTCAGAGACTCTATAAACGTTTATCATTAGTTTGATTTATGAATCTAGTCGTACTTCTGAATTCAGTGACAGTTTATTCAAACCAGCCAATCAAACCAATCTTGTCCACAGAAGACAGAAGTTGTTTCTAATTTTTGTCGTAAAAAATCATTAATATATTCATATTATTATTATTAATTATATCCAATAAATTGCTTTTAAAGCACAAGTCAGACTGACCACAGAACCCTATCATCCTGATCCTGGTCTTGGATCTCCTCAGCAGTTTGTTGCTGTTCCTCAGATACTACAATAAGATACTTTCAGGTTTTTAGGCTTTTTAGGGCCCCTTAACTCTAGAATTAGTTATTAGTTATTGTTTTTAGTGTCAACTTCTAAAAGTGGATTTATTGCCACAGCTTATTTGTGATCTTTTTTCTTTCAACTGTGCTTTTATGGTGCTTTAATTGTCTTGTGAAGCACTTCAAATGAATTTATTATTATTCTCATTATTTTGATTATTCTGAATATATATCTTTAGCTACACTGTTGCTAATTTATTTTATTAAACAGTTTCCAGTTAATCTGTTAAATCATAAAAACAAAGTAGTTGTACATATATTATATATTTCAGTATACTGTTTATGTACATATTTCATGTGTATATAATGTATATTGTAAAATGACAAAAACTGTAAACAGCCACGAGTAAAACTTTATTTTATAGTTATTTATTAACTGTTATATACACAGAGATTTCTTTTTTTTCTTCTAAAGCTTGCCTAATCGAAGGCTTGAGGCTTGTTTCGACCTCTCTAAAATCACTCTCCGTGGTTGTAAAGTGCTCCGACTGAATGCTGGAGTATGCTGCAGTGTTACACCAGCTCGACGATGTGCACGAGGCGGAAAGTAGCAGGTGTGTTACACTCAAAGCTCCTCACAGGAACAGAGCACACACTCTCACACAAATCACAGACTCAGATCACTAATGGTACTGCCACGGCCGTCACATGTACACTGAAGCACAGACAACCACGGACACATCTACATGTTACTTTGCATTTAAAAGGCTTTGAAGAATTCCCCTTTTTTTACATAATTAAATCAAAGGCGACTAGTTGACTCGTGTTAATTAAAGTTAATTGAAGACGTGTTTGATCAGTGAAGCAATCTAAAAATAAAAATCACATGTTTCTGTTGTTTCTGCTGCCGGGGAAACTTTCTGGATCCAAACTGGGGTTTTCCTACCTGATGATATCACAACAGGAAGTTAGTCAAGTCTGACCTTTACTGATTATACTTTCAGCTTCTCTGTATTTGTGTGTATGTGAGTTCATTTTTGTGTATCTGTGTATTTATGCTTCTTTGTGTGTTTGTGTGTGTGTGTGTGTGTGTGTGTGTGTTATCTGTTAAATATGTTCCTGACCTGCAGATGACATCACAGGGTCATGTGATGATCACAGAAGAATTCAGGACTTAAAGAGCAGCACCAATCAATCAATCAATCACTCAGTCGGGTTGGAGTTAGACCCTGAGGCTGAGAGAGCAACATCAGAAGAGTCACACAAGGTGCGTCCTTCAGTCCAATTTTCGTCCTCAGCCCCCCGGAGACAATACCAGTTTCTATCAGAACAAAAACGTGCTTGAAACTTCCCAGAAAGAAAAACTGAGACCAAAAAAAAGACCAGCAACACCAGTAACAATCCTGTCCCAGGTTTTCCCAGTGGCCAACAGAACTGTTTCAGTTTGATGGATGGTCCAACATAGCCGTCACATTATCAGTGAGACTCGAGAATCAATATTTTTTGAAAACTGGCAGATTCCTTTCTCTGTAGTAGGAGTTCTAGTATAACTATGGTATATTTCACATTAAAATACACTAAATATTCTAAATGAGCCTTTCTTCCCCTCTCACATCTGGACTTTGTGTCTTGGTTGCTGAATAGTTTGGAACTCGATCCTGCTTCTCCACACGGAGGATTTTAACAGACAAGTTTCTCGTATTCACGAGCTGAAGGCACCTGTTTATGTTTGCAGAATGAATGTTAACTAAAGTTTTGTGATATAAATGTGAATGTGCACAGTGTGTGTGAATATCACAGATCTCAGATCAGAGGTTAACCTCCTCACCACGAAGAGCCTGTCCTCTGTTCTTTCATTATTTATCACTTCATTCATTCTTTCTGACCAGAGGCGCTCCAGAATTAGCAGAGCTATGCGTGTCCGTCATGTTCGGTCACTAAAGACCAGACGCCATCTGAATAACAGATCCCCGAGGCCAGGCACAGTCCCGGTCCTGGACCAGACAAAAGGCCCGTCTGTTGATGGTGTCGCTCTGTGCAGAGATGGCCGGGGGTCTCGCAGTAGTACTCTTCTCTATTAGCATATTAACTTGGATTTGGGGGCTTTTTGTGAATCTGTAAACAAAGTTTCCAACAGGAGCGATGAGAGCAGAAGTAATAAAGCCTCCACTGTACGAGGAATATGGAACAATGTGGAGCTGCTTAAAGGAATTCATGACCGAGCTTCGTCCACAAAAGGCTCTTCTTCACAGACGGGACATCCCGTCATATTTATAGACTGGGTCTGCACTCAGATACTCTATGAAGTTTCACTTATAGTCATGTGATGACCTGAAAACACGTCAGCTTTCATGTTCACTCTCTTGTTTTTACATCACGTGACGTTTTTACACGTATGAAACTTTTGTTGAGTTTTTCTTCAACTCTTTGAACTCTCAACTGGTTTAATTTGTTTTTCAGTTCAGAGTTTTTAATCAAATAAAAAAGTCTTATTTTAAGTCAAAGAATACTACATTAGCTAACAGCACAGTTTGCGCGGTAACCATGGAAACACTGTGGACACTAAAGAAAACCTCTTGATGTTTATGTGGATTACATGACTGACGTTACAGGGGTGCAGATTTATGTTAGTCACATTCACCCTCAAACACTACAGTCACTAAAAAGAATGAAACATTTCTAAACTGTAAAAAAGTATATTGTTAGAAAAGCAGCTGGATTTATTTTGTTGTAGAAATGTACATTATTTAAAAATGACAGAGAAAGTTCTGCGAGTTCCAGCCTGTGTATCTGGTGATTTCTGATGGAAAGTGTGTAATTTACGTTCTTAATGTTCTGCATGTTCTGTGATTGTGTGACGTATTTCAAAACTGTTCAAAATCACAGTATCTTAGATTAAACACCAGCATGTTCTGAGAGGAGCTTTTTTTAAGTAACAGCACATTTTTAAAATAGGAAGTCAATAAACACAATTTACATACATGATTTAAGCAGCCCTCCTCCGCCAGAGAACCAGAAGGAGGGCAGGCGTCGGCGTGGCCCGCACCCAGAGCTGAGTGCCCTCTGACGGCTTTCCTCCAGTGTCCACACAGCCCTGGATGTGGAGCTGTCGACTTTGTTTTTCCCCTGGCATTTTGTGCCCCACCTTTCCAACTTGTTATAGCATGATATATACACAGTGAGCTTACAGTCTCAACACAAACAGATATGAAATAATTACATGTAAAGTTTGGCATTTACAGTTTACTAAATGTAGATCTTTCTCTACACGCAGGACCCCGAGCAGATCTGGTATCTACATACACGACAAAGAGTCCAACACAAAGTAGACATAAGCACAAAATAAATAAAGTTTTATCTAGTGATGCCGAACAGGAATGTGATTTGCGCTTATTGAGAGCGAGCGCATGTGAGCAACAGGATGCTGACTGCAGTTCACTTAACAGCCATTGGTGTCACTAAAAACAAGGACTTTCTGAAACTTCAACTTGAACTGAAACTTACTGCCTGCTTTGTGTTTATTTGACTCACAGAGAACATTTTAAAAGGTTTTTCTGGGTGTTTATCCTGGGTGTGATGATTAACAGTAATCATTGAAGGCAGTTTGTTGTGTTGATTCTTGTGTGATGGACTTACAATACTTTACATTATTAATCTTCCACGAGCTGCTGCCGTGCTGCATTTTTCTAATCGTATCCATATGATTTGTTGTACAAATGTGATTATCATATTTCAGTTTGATTCTAAATTAACGCTGTGTTTGTAACTCAGTGTTTTTGCTGGTGTATCTGAATGAGGCTGTTCTATTAAATAGAGGTTAAATCACAACAGGATCTGTGTCTTAGACATAATGGAAGTACAGTTTAAACCCCTTTGACACATCAAACCATTAACCCTTTTTATTCTTTTGGCGCACAACATTAAAAATCTGCTCTTTTTAATGTCATAATGTGTAATTTTCAAATAAAGCCCGATGTCATATGAGTGATCCTGTGACTGCTCCATTATAGCTTCAGTGTTATTTGCTGCCACTATCAGAAGTCATGCTAATTAGTGGTTTTAGTGAAATGCACGAAGCCGGGGGGGGGGGGGGGGGGACACAAAGATCTGCTGTTACTTTTACTGTTGTTGTTCTCACTGTACCAGGAAAAATAGATGTACTATAGAAGATATAAACTGTGGTTCAACAACTACAACTACACATTGTCTCTGAAAGTGGTGGACTGATCGTCTGTGATCAATAATAAAATATATTATAAATGATAAGAGCACAGATACAGCTACTAGCAGTGAGGTCTGTAAGGATTTTGAGAAGTTAATAAAACTAAGTTGTGTAACGAAAAGTTTGTCTCAGTCGCACAATAATTTATTAGTAATTAGTTATTAGTTAGTAGTTATAACTACAAAACATCGGCCTTCAGCTCATCTAGCAAACACATTTTATATAAATCCTGAACTTGTTTCTTCAGTTAAGTTGAAGACTAACACCGACGTAACTACCTTTGCAGAGGAACTACCATATTTGCTTTAGAAGAATCTTACTCTGAACTTAATATTTAGTTTAATTTCACTGTGATCTAATTACAAATCTTGGTAAATTATTTTGTTTTCCACAAAACTAAATGAGGCAGCAGCTGAATACATATATAAAGTAGACAATGAAAACCAGGCTAAGCTAAAGCTTACATTAATATCTTAGCATCAATAGCTATCAATAGTTATTCCAACTCTAAATTACATATTTAAATGTATGAATTATAAATAAAAATATAAGTCAGATTGACTTTGATGCTGGAAATAATCAAATGAAACTTTATTTTTCTGAATAAATTAGTTGAAATGATTTCATCATACAAACTTTAAATTAGATGATTAAAAGGATGGAAAATGTTCCTTACACAGTGTTTTCAAACAGACATTAGATATATAGTGTCGATAAAAAATGTGATACATTACTAAACAAATATGTCTTCCACATATGAGCACATTGTCATGAGTCATGATTTATTTTATTAAATTATTATGACTGTCTGTACTGAATCTGCGCTTGGGTCCCTTCCCAGTGTCCCTCGTTCCATGTGCCACAACCGTGACACAAATGGTTTTGATCAACGTGTAAACATATGGAAATGAATGTTAGTGTAAAAATATACAGTGTATATATATATTAGTTTTTGTATGTTGGTCATTTATTAGATCATCTTTAGTTATAATCTGTAGACATATCTGTACATCACATCTGTCCATTAGTTATATATGTTAAAGATTGGTCATGTCAGACATAGTATGGTCACAGTTGTCCACTCTGCCCCCCCACCCCCCTGCCCTGTAGGTGACTCCCCCCCGACTCCCCCACCCCCCCGGTCTGGTCCTGTGGTGCCGGGTGCCCCCTCCCTCAGTTGGTTAATGATTGTCCAAGTCTAGTGATGGAGCCTGAGGCAGATCACTGACTGGAACAAAATAAAGAGCCAGTGGTTGGATGGCGTTGTTGATGGGGGAAGAGGGGGTGGGGGGGTCTAAATGGCAAAGAATTCCTCTCTGAGCTCTGGACGCATGAAGCCCAACATTGTGCAGCTTCTACAATGGACACACTGTCGACACGATGCGTCTAATTCAATTAGCCGGGAGATGGTGCATAAATTCCCCCAGAATTCCTCTGATGAGCGAGTGTTAGCCCCCAGTGTGTGTGTGTGTGTGTGTGTATGTGTGTGTGTTGGGGGGGGGGGGGGCTCAGTAACCTGTCGCACACAATGAGGAGCCAGTCAGTCAGAGGACGGCCTCTCCAACGTTGGCCCTGAGCTTCATCATTTGGGGTTGAGGTTAGAGGTCAGGGAGGAAACATGAAGCGATGAACATCAGAGATTCATGTTCAGAACAAACTGAAACCTTTTTTCAAGGTGAAACAAGTTCACTCTGCAGGAAGAAATGTGTTAGTAAAGGTTTGATCGCTCATAAACACTGACTGAAACACCAGGAACTGAGAGACTATTATTACAATAAAAACATGCAGTATCAAAAAATTATTATTCAGACGCAGAGACTACAGGAACATTTCAGATTGTATCTCTGGAAGAACCAGGGATCAAACCAGGAACCTTCCTATTATGAGACAACCGCTCTACGTCCTGAACCATGCCGCCCGGTATGGCCTGAACAGTGAAGCGTTACATCTGAGCATCCTCAGTGAGGACAAATACAAACCAGAGATCCTGAGTGTTTCCCTTTGTGGTTAATGTGAGTAGGAAGAGGATGTTTCATACTGAAGGGAAACTCTTCCTCTGTATGAGTCAGTGTCTAACAGGGATTTCTGGGAATGACATTTTCTAGATTCCTCTAGAACTTTGTAATGTCCAGAAGGATTAAAAATAAATATTAAATAAATACATATTGCAGTGGCAGAGTCCGCCATTCCTGAGCTGAATTAAAATGCTGTTTGATTCACAGAAAACAAAGTTAGGAAGGACTGAAACATGAACACAATCTGACATTCTGAAAGAGGAAAACAATAAGTGAGAAGCTGAAGCAACATGTAGATTCACTTTAACCTCCTCTGCGTCAGCTTGGCGCTTTCTTTTCTACTTGTATGTCGTACGTTTGTTTTCAACCCGACAGGAGTTGAATCATCCAATCGACTAGCCTGATGCGACGTGGGCGCCCCCTCCTCTTACCCATAAAGCCTTCTTCTGCTTAGGCCCAATGATACGTTTGTATGCATCTCCAGAGATACTTTGAACTTGTTCTCACATTTCCCTAATCATGAATTTACGGAAGATGATTAAAATGTGAACAATTTATTTGAGTCCAAAATTCCATATTAACAGGCTATTTACGCTATAACAGTGACATTTTTCAAAATAAACCTTAGTATGAAACCAATAGTACATGAAGTGCATACTATTTCTGGGAACAGTATGCAAGCGCTGGACACTACGCCGGAATAAATATCCCACAATGCAATGCAGCAGTGATGACAACAACATAACAGACCTAGGCAGCTCTGGCATAACATCACTTAAGGTTTCACTTTGATTGGCGTAATGTTTTCTTAGAGTTCATTGTCGCATGTAGATGCACTGTTGCAGTTGCAATATTAACTAAAGAGGCTATCGTTTGTAACGTTAGGCGACATAAATGACAAGGGTTGGGGGGGTGTAGCTAATTTACCCAGATCATTTAGAAGGTTAGCTCTCTTCCTTTGCATATTGCTAAATGTATTTGAACGAGAGTTGGTTCCCCGGGGACAGATGAGCTGATGGAGAAAACTGATCTGATGGCGAACAGCCACGACAGCCTGTTCGCAGGCAAATGTAATGCTGCCATCAAAGGTTTTGAGTACGTACAAAGAAGCAGCTGTACTTTCAGGGTTCCCGTGTGTCCTTAAAAAAGTCTAAAAAAAACCAACTGTTAATTCAATAATCTGCATTTCAGGCCTAACAAGGTCTTATTGTTCTAAATAAACAGTAATATTTGAGTACTCTTTTTCACTTAATGTCCTATAAATCAGCTGAAATACTGTGGCTACTCCCCCTGGACAAAAAAGTTGACAAAGATCATTTTTTTCTGGGAAATGAAGCTGTTGGCACTTATAGTCGTGAAGTAGGTCTCAAAAAGTGGTCCTAAAAAGGTCTTTTAAAAGTATTAAATTTGACTTGGTGGACTCTTGATTAAACACCTTCATTTGTTGCATTTGATAAACTCTTGTAGTAATTGTGAACATAGTTTGTTTTAGGACATTCTTGAAAGAAACTGGCCCGCAGGGGGTGCTGAGCCCTGCCTGGGTGAAGAAATGGGAACATTTAAAGCAAAAGTGCAAAGTCAAGTGGGAGCAGGTTCTGAGGGCGGCGAGGCTGTCGGGCCATCATGCTTGCTGTCAGGCATTGCAGATGCTGGTAGAGGTGAGGTTGGCATGGGTTACCACGGTGTCTCCAACCAGCAAGAAGGCTCTCTGGAAGTGATGTGATAATTATAGATACACTTAAAAGTATGATGAACGATAGCACAGGTGTTGGGTGTGTAGTGCATAGTGTGCAATTTCGGGTACAGCATAAATTATTTTGAAATTTCAAAATATTATTTAAAATAATAATAATTGGAGCCAGGGGATGGGGGTAATATTGCAAGAAAAAACCTTGGGTATTCTCTGAGATTAGAAAGTCATACATTTGTTTGAAAAAATCTCTCTGAGATTGAAGTCACAAATTTCCGAGATTTAAAATATATGTATTTGTTCTTTGTCAAGGAACCACATTGCTTCACTTTGCGAGGTGTGATCTGATCACTGATCTGGTTTCTTGTCAAGTCACTATTGTGTCTTCCCGTTAAAAATGATCTTCGTGATCAATGAGCCGAACCAGACACACATCACACATCTCTCACTTACTACCACAGGTAAACACACCTGCACCGTGTGTCAAAGTATGTGACACCCTTTCAAGGCACAAACGAGACAGGCCCGAGTCTAAAGACCCAGGAGACCGGTCTGAGTGAAAGTTGTGTCTGGAAGTGATGGATTCTCTGCAGCAGGTTCAGCATCTGGTGGAAAGACTGAAAGCAGCACAGTCGAGCCTGTTAGAGCAGCAGGTCCAGACAACACATTATTAAACATGGTTTCACATATGTGCAGGTGTCCGCATACTTTTGGACAGGTATATATTTATTTGATATTGTAGTATATTTATAATGAGATGGTTTTAGATAAATCAGCTAAATATTGTTTGAAAGTTAAGCTGCATTTGGACGTGTGAAATGTGTTTAATCAAAGTTAGAGCAGTAAATGATAAACAGGATTCTTTGATCAGTGGAGATTGTCAGCGTGTTACGTGTGTGTGAAGGTTCACACTAGGCAGCCGTTGAGACACCTTGTGGCATTTTGTAATGAAGCAACACTCAGATAAAGTTCCTCATTTAACAAACCTCACCTGAGAGAACTGACCAGTTTGGTTTGTGAAAGACTTTGAGTTGTGAAACACTTCCTGTTGTTTTTCCAGTGAACTGAAGCGATGGTACTAAAGGTAAAACTGGTTCAAACAGGTGAAGTCAATAAAGAGAACAAACTGTGCGTGTTGACAGAGCGGCGACTGCCGGCAGCAGACAGATGGTCCAGTCAAACCTTTAATTCGATGTCTTCAAAGGTTGGTGAGCGGCGGCGGCGCCATATGTGACAGAGCTGAAGTGCAATCTGCAGATCCTGGATCAGACCAAAGAGCGCTGCTGCTACACGGCTGCACCACCTGCTGCCGCCATGTCGCTGTGTTTAAACAGCTTCACAGACCTCATAGTGTGTGTGTGTGTGTGTGTTCACATATTGAAGCTGTCATGTGAAAACCTTTCAGCTTCAGTTCTTTTCCACCCTGGAATCAACAAAAACATGTCAACATCATCAACAATGAGGCTTCTTTTCTTTACTGTCTATCACATTAACAGAATCACCTGAAGAGTTAATGTGATGAAGTCACCCGACTGGTTGATGTCTGACCTCCGTCCCATCTGACTTCCTACAGCAATGTGAGGACCTGTTAACATTGATGTCTGCATTTATTTAACCTGCAGATTCTTCTATCAATTCATTATTTTCTCTGACATGTTTTAGAGTTTGTCATGTTTGGTCAGCAGTCTGAAATCCCAAGATTTGATGAAACAAGAAAACCAGCAGTTTCTCACATTTGAGACGTTGGAATCAAACTTTTGGTATTTTTCCATAGAAAATGACTGAAAAAATAAATTGATTATTATCTCATAAGATGTCAATGATAAAACAAACTGAGATGTGCGTGGCAATTTAAAATTTCTGTAATGAAGCAAAACATTTCACCATTTTAACTTGATAAAAGTAGTTCTGGTCAACAACGAGACTTTACAGCCTGTTCACACTGAACCAGAATCACTGGTTCTGACATAACTTCCTACAACCAAGTGAGGACCTGTTAATGTCTTACTGCCCACTGGTCCACCTGCAGGACCAAAATAATCCAGGGACACTGGACACCAGAAAATTCATAAAAATAATGAAACTCAAAAATACTAACAACCGACGTATCTGCAGCAATCTGCCAATTCCTTTCTTCATTAATCGATTGATCTTTAAAAGATTTGTATTGACTGAAGAAAGGGTTGCATGGTTTTCAGTACAAACTAATGGTGGAAATGAGAAACGAGTAAAAGTCACTGACTGAAGCTGGTCAGGGTTTGTAAGAGACCTGGTTCCACCTGAAGGTTTCCCTGCTGCTCCTCTTATGTTTCTGAACCAGATGAGGCCCTGCCTACCAGTTATCATAACACAGACATTATCACCCCCCCAACCCCCCCCCCCCCCCCCCCCCCCCATCCCAGCGCAGCTCGCCATGACATCATCATCCGAATAGAAACCTTCACACTGAGTCTAAATCCAGAAAAACACTCTTCAGTCCAAGCATAACACAGCTTCAAGGACGCCTGCTCACACACTCATCAGGTCCTCTTTCACAGCAGCAGCAGGGGATTGTGGGTAACCGGTGTCTACTACACTGTAAAAGATCAGCTCAGTTTTGTATTTTATTTAAGTCTGAAATGTTATTTTCACAAGAAACTCAAGCTGTCCGTGTGGAGACGTTGATGACACGTGGGGTGTGTCTCTCTTAAAGTCCAAACATCAGACATGTGGCTGATGTTCATGAACCCCAGAAACACACACCGAGGAAAAACAGCGAGCAGCTACCACAAAATCAGTCCAACCATCAAACTGAATACTGTGAATAACGTGAAGCGTCAATTAGCGTCTCATTCTGTCTGGAGTCAAAGTTTCAGCATTCAGTACAGAACACATGGTTCCTTCTTCAGCTCAGTAACTAATAATTACAATCCACTGATTAGATCTAATGTCAGCTAACGTTGATGTCGGGAGGGCCTCAGGGGGTGACGACCCTGCCCCGCCACGATAAAACATATATAACAAGCTCATCTTTTCATTCACTTTAAGTGGCACTTTAGGTGACTAACATTTAACATGAGCACGAAGTTGGTGATGCTTTCAGCATGCTGACCCTTACAAAAGTCTCTCATCCAGAATATAAAGCTGTTTCAACACTCCCCGTAACCCTTTCATTTGACTTTCTGTTGAACCGAGAAGACATTTCAGAGTCTTTGAACAGAAATCATTTATCTGTGTGATGCAAATATTTCGGTTTCTGTTTGTGCTGCTGTCACCCAGTCACTAAACCCTCCAGCTGTTTAACGACTGGCTGTGTTTTAATCCTCCATGAACCTCTCTGCTGGTTTTGTTTGGTGTCCTCAGTGTTGACGGAAATAAAAGCCTGATGTTGAGCAGCTCCTCGCAGGCTGCCGTCCCTCCTACACACAGATTACAGCAGCAATCCTGTTGGTCTGACAGCATTTAAACAGGAGGAGTGGACTTCTTCTTTTTCTCAACAAACTCTCCCAATAACTTCATTTGTTTCCAGCCTCGTCATTCTCTTCTTATTCTTCCTCCGTCCACACGACTGACAGGCTTATACACCATGTAGGACGTCCTCATTGTCTCCAGCAGACTGTGTTTTCAGACCAACATGTGGGAGGACGTGTTTTATGTTTTATGTAGAGAAAGAACCACCACAGGCGCCTCACAACCACAAGAAGAAGAAAACCAGCAGAACTTTCTTCAACTGATGCCTTCAGACTCTTTTATCATTCAGATCAAGTATCTGTAAGACTTTCATGTCTCACAGTTCAGTTTCAGTGCTGAGGGAGTCCCCGTTACAGAACAAACCTCCTAAAACAACATGTTGGGGGGGTCGGACACCGAGCTGTCGGGACGTCCTGACCCAACTCTGGTTCCTACATAAACACAGAGGGGCTAAAAATCTCCCGGGCGTCAGATGGAGACAGAAACCTGCTGAGGACGGGCCGAGCTCAGCTGGACTTCTTCTACATTACAGACACTGATGTGTCAGTACAGCAGCCTCACCGGGACCCCCCGAATCCTCCTCCTGCTTTTACAGGGTCATGATGCGTTCAGGTGACGTGTGATGGAAGGAAGAGATGAAAGATTTAAAGCGTCAACGGCATCAACATTAACAATATCACAGCAGAGATCACGAGACAAACTTCTGTGTCCTCATGTTGCTAACGTTGCTAATCTTTGTTCCACATTAAAGTCAAACAGAATCAAAGTGGACAGATTTAACACAGTAAGGAAACACATATATACAGTATATATGTGTTTATATGGCAGATTTACACCAAGCGTTAGTGATGAGCAGGAAGCAGCAGTGTTGGGAGTGAAATGGTTAAAACTTCCTTTAAACAATGTGTTTCCTCGCGGGATCAATGAAGTCCAACTTAAAACTAGAGTACCAAGGCTTTAGGGTACTTGTAAATGAAGTATTTGATAGTTCAGACTAACACAGACCTGCCCCCCCCCCCCCCCCCCCCCACCCCCCGACACTGAGAATTTCTCTGAGGCCATGGAAGGATTGAACTCCCACTCAGCCCTCCCTGTTCTCAGATCAGGTTTACTTTGGCTCAGAGTCTCTGAGGAACACCTGAACTGCTGATAGCTGCTTAATCTGTGAGACCTGAACCTCCTACGACCCCCCAGAGACACATATAGGTTGATCCTGGTCTGAGGGGGGCACACAGGTCCATCTGTACCTTAAGTCATATAAGAATTAGTATCAGACAGGAAATTATAAAATCAGTTCATGTTGAACTTTGACTTCGACAAATTTTAGAAATTGGAAAATAAACTATCAGTGCATGTAGGTGAAACATAAATGTGGGGCACTATCCTTGTTGAAAAGAAAAAGGATTTTCAGTATTTAAAAAGTAACTTATTCATTCTAAGATTTGCTTCCATGTTGTGAGTTTCTATTTGAAAAGCTGATCTGGTGCAGAAAGGTTCTGTGTTGCTGTAAATCCACTTTATAGAATGAAACGTGTTGAAAAACATTTGAAACATGATGATGAACTTGAAGAAAGTTTTTCAGAGAAAAACGTCACATTCAGTCCAGTTCCAACCTGTTTCAACACCTCCAGTAGTTTCTGCTGGAAACCAGTTGTGGACCCTTCAGGATCTGGATCAGATCTGAACTGCTGCCTCCTCCAATACTGTTCAGGAGACTTAGCTTAGCATCAGCTGTTAGCTTAGCATTCAGATTATTACTCCACAGTTAGTGTAGAAGGAAACTGTTAGCCTAGCTTAGCACAAAGACGAAGCAGGAGGAAACAGTTAGTGTGTGCTAAGCTAGGCTAACATGTGACGGACAGGAAGAAGACAAACGCTTCACTAAATGTGTGAATGTCCCTTTAAACATGTGCCATTGTCCTGAAGGGAAATAATTTGGATTAATTATCTGATTAAATATTGATCAGAATATTGATGATGTGAACAAACACTGACTGCTGTATATTTGTGTCCTATCTGATGGTGGCTGTAATCATGTCTCACTGCGTCCGTCCCGTCCTGTCAGTATATTTAACCCTGCGTGGTTCCTGTCGGTTGTTGTGATAAAGACAAACTGCATCCTGAGTGTGACAGCAGCCTCTCAGACTCCACCCCCTGGTTTCAGCCTGTCCTCTGATTGGTCAAGGAGGAAGACTGGCTGACTGACTGGCTGACTGACTGACTGCCTGACTGCCCGCTTGACTGACTGACTCTTACCTGACGGACAGCAGCACTCTTCACTGTTAATCCCCCAACAAAGCTTGAGGTTTACGGGCCCTGCGGGCACTGCCGGAGCTTTCGTGTCCACCCTGTGACCTTCATCATGGCGGAGCGAGGATGGATTCGAGTGTCTTTGTCCTTTAAAGAAGGGCAGAGGAATGATGTGGAGTGTTTGAACGTGAAGCAGAGACAGTTTGACTTTTGATTAGTGTGAGCGGCTCAGTGCGAGCCTGGGGGGGGATTAGTGTGTACCTGTGAAAAGACTGTCAGGTAGATTGAGCAGGAAGCTGTGATGAGAGGAGGATGAGTGGGAGGAAGAGGAGGAGAGTCTTATTCCTCCTCTCTAATCCAGCCTGCAGAGGAGTGTGTGGGATCACACACAACACGACACAACAGAGTGAGAACCACACGGCAGTGAACACATCATCAGCCTCTCAGTGGAGGATTCAGCAGGTCCAGTTCGGGTCCAGTTCAGGTCCAGTTCAGGTCCAGTTCAGACACGTCTGTCGTCAGAGGGCAGAATGTTTTCACATGTCCGATCCAGAACCAGGTCCTCATTATTCTCTTGGGTGTTAGACTTGGGTCTCCCTTTAGGTCTTAATAATCCTCAAGTCTGGACTGGACCGGTTCTGACTGTCCCCCTTCAGATCAGGTCTCTTGTTTTTGTTATACATTGTATAGAGAGACAGACGGAGCTTGTTGGGGTTCAGACAGATGTGGACCCCCCCCCCCCCCCCAGCTTTAAGCCTAATGGGAACACTTATACCGTGATTAGTGTAATACCCCTTTAAACACCCCCCCCCCCCCCACCCCCAACAGCCCCATAAAACCACCCACCCACCCAAAACACAGATTAAGGTAATCCAAATGTCTCCATCACAGTTTATCATCCACCTGTGCGTGAGGCGGTGGAGTCACATGACCAACACATGGGAGCGGATTTATCACCTGTATGGAGGTCCAGAGTGGTCAAAATGAAGACTTGTGAAGGAAATAATTATGTGTGTAAAATATTATAAAACGTATTAATGTCAAATCTGATTTTGTGCTGTTTATCTTTACTGGGGTTCACTTTTATTCACAAACTGTCCTTTTCGTGACCCCAGACCCCCCTCCTCATTTTAACAGGAAACATTTCTATAAAGAAATGAAAATAAAATACAATAAAAGTTACTATGAAAGTAAAAATAAAAAAAATCTAAAAGTAAAATAATTTATAAATATAAAGTATTCAGAAGGAATAATAAGAAATAAGAAAATAACAATCCAATCCAATATTATCAATATAGACTGATAATTTTATAGTGTAGCTTTACAAAATGGACGGAGAAAGTCAAGAAAGTGAGGAAGATGAAGGAGGGAGACGAGCAGCGAGCCAACACTTTCACGTGTTTTTACTTCAGTGATGAAGGTTTCTCAGCCTCAGCACAGGACCCAGGTCCTTCAGGAGACCCGTGACCTCTGACCTCTGGCACTCGCTGCAGTCGCTTGTTAACTGTGTGTGTAGTGTTGTTGTGTACTGTTGTGTTGTTGTGTGTTGACACAGTGACTCAGCAGCTTTCTATCAGCCTCTCATGAACTTCATACTTTTCTTTCACCTTTAATGTCTCCACTCGTCTCTGATCGACTTCATGTTGCAACCGGAGCTGTTGAGCAACACACACACACACACAGACACAGGGAGTGTGTGTGTGTGTGTGTGTGTGGTCACATGATGAAGGGATGACAAACCTTTTGCAGGTTTATGACTCGTTGGTTCTCACTTCCTCTTCTTCCTCTTCTTCTTCTTCTTCTTCTTCTTCTTCTCTTGTCTTGTCACTTCTGACTTGACAGGTGAACAAACTGATCCGAGATCTGAACTTTATTTTGAAGTTTGACCATCAGACCTGTGAGACAGACAGGGCTTTTATTTTGTCAGATCAGCTGCTGTGTCATCAGTCAATTAAGTTTCTTATTTATTTTTCATATTTTTTACTTTATTTAGATATTTGACAAATTACACATTTTAAAAAAATATTATATCCATTTTTAAAAGTCAATTCTATTTTTCTGTTTTATTTTATACATTATTTATTTATTTATTTTCATTTGTTTCTTAATGATTTAATTTGAATAACAAATATTTGTGTTGATATATTTTATTTTTTTATGAACATTATCTTATTTCTATTAATATAACAGCTGACCTGAGGTCACTTCACCTGTCAATCAAAGAGTTTAGACCTGTGACGTGTCACAGGTGTCGGTGACGTCAAAGGTGTAACACCTGTTCAGACAAAAACATCATCTCAACGCTGCTGAGCAGAGCCGTCTGCGCATGCTCCGGTGTTCTGTGCCGCTCAGGTGAGCTACCTGTGTGAGCCAATCAGGTGCTTTGGCGCTGCCGTTTGTTTATTGTGTGAGCGGCACGAGGGGCCCGCGTGGGCGCCGTGAACCGGCACGAGCTGCCGATTCAAACCAGAACCCTCCAGTGATCTGGAACAACGACTGATCCGGATCAGAGGAGGTGATGGTGTGCACGAGGAGGAGGAGGAGGAGGACACTCCTCAATTATCCCTCCGCGTGAAGATAGGTGGCGCGTGATGGCAAAGGGGCTCGCGCCTGTTTACGTTGCAAGAAAGAAAAAAACGGTGACAGTCTCCGGCGGGGAGGCGTCACACATCAGACCTGCTCCCTCCCGGCCGCCGCTCCGCTCCAGCACCGGGACGCACCGGACGCACCGGGACGCACCGGGCAGATTGTTTTCATATTTGGGGAGGGGGGGCGGGTGCACGCGCTGCAGCTCGCTGCGGGTGTCGGTCGGCGGGAGGACTCACGGAGGCGCTCCGGTAGGTCCCCTCTCTGCCTCTTCTTCTCTTCTTTCAGGAGCCAATCAAAGCGCGGCAGCTACCTGCGCCTCTACCTGCGGACAGGTGAGAGGAGAGAGGCGCGCGCTCCCGCAGGCTGCCGCCGCTCCAGGTGTTGGATGGATGCAGGTGAGGGAGGAAGAGGAGAGGATGAGGAGGAGAGGAGGCGGCTCCGGTTCTCCAGAGATGTCGGCGGGCGGACGGAGGCCGGCGGGCCGGGCAGGAGGAGGTCCGTCCCCGCGTGCTGCAGCCGCGGGTCGGGACTCGAGTCCGGATGTACAAACATGTCGCGCGCTGCTCCCAAAACAGAAACACAAAGATCCGGAGCTCTCGAGCTTTTTATGTTGAGATTCTGTCCCGAACACGGAGCTGCGGCCTCAGGCTCCACACATACAGATATCGATCAGATATCGATCAGGTATCAGTGATCGATGAGGAGCTCCGGGACAAATCAACAAGTTTATTATTTTATATCACAAAGTGTGTGTGTGAGTCTCTGTGTGTGTGTCTGTGTGTGTGTGTGTGTGTGTGTGTGTGTGTGTCTGTGTGTGTGTGTGTGTGTGTGTGTGTGTGTGTGAGTCTCTGTGTGTGTGTGTGTGTGTGTGTGTGTGTGTGAGTCTCTCTGTGTGTGTGTGTGTGTGTGTGTGTGAGTCTGTGTGTGGGTGTGTGTGTGTGTGTGTGTGAGTCTCTGTGTGTGTGTGTGTGTGTGAGTCTCTGTGTGTGTGTGTGTGAGTCTGTGTGTGTGTGTGTGTGAGTCTGTGTGTGTGTGTGTGTGTGTGTGTGTGTGAGTCTGTGTGTGTGTGTGTGTGAGTCTCTGTGTGTGTGTGTGTGTGAGTCTGTGTGTGTGTGTGTGTGTGTGTGTGAGTCTCTGTGTGTGTGTGTGTGTGTGTGTGTGTGTGAGTCTGTGTGTGTGTGTGTGTGAGTCTCTGTGTGTGTGTGTGTGTGAGTCTGTGTGTGTGTGTGTGTGTGTGTGTGAGTCTCTGTGTGTGTGTGTGTGTGTGTGTGTGTGTGAGTCTGTGTGTGTGTGTGTGTGTGTGTGTGTGAGTCTCTGTGTGTGTGTGTGTGTGTGTGAGAGTCTGTGTGTGTGTGTGTGTGTGTGTGTGTGAGTCTCTGTGTGTGTGTGTGTGTGTGTGTGTGTGTGTGTGAGTCTCTGTGTGTGTGTGTGAGTGTGTGTGTGTGTGTGTGTGAGTCTCTGTGTGTGTGTGTGTGTGTGTGTGTGTGAGTGTGTGTGTGTGTGTGTGTGTGTGTGTGTGAGTCTCTGTGTGTGTGTGTGTGTGTGTGAGTCTCTGTGTGTGAGTCTGTGTGTGTGTGTGTGTGTGTGTGTGTGTGTGTGAGTGTGTGTGTGTGTGTGTGTGTGTGAGTCTCTGTGTGTGTGTGTGTGAGTCTCTGTGTGTGTGAGTGTGTGTGTGTGTGTGTGTGTGTGTGTGTGTGTGTGTGTGTGAGTCTCTGTGTGTGTGTGTGTGTGTGTGAGTCTCTGTGTGTGTGTGTGTGTGTGTGTGTGAGTCTGTGTGTGTGTGTGTGTGTGTGAGTCTCTGTGTGTGTGTGTGTGTGTGTGTGTGTGTGTGTGTGAGTCTGTGTGTGTGTGTGTGAGTGTGTGTGTGTGTGTGTGTGTGAGTCTCTGTGTGTGTGTGTGTGTGTGTGTGTGTGTGTGTGTGAGTCTCTGTGTGTGTGTGTGAGTGTGTGTGTGTGTGTGTGTGTGAGTCTGTGTGTGTGTGTGTGTGTGTGTGTGTGTGAGTCTCTGTGTGTGTGTGTGTGTGTGTGAGTGTGTGTGTGAGTCTCTGTGTGTGTGTGTGTGAGTCTCTGTGTGTGTGTGTGTGTGTGTGTGTCCGCCCTCCTCCTCTCAGACCCGCACGCTCTCCTCATCAGAGATCAGGCGGACGGGGACGCGGGGCGGCGGTGCGCTCGCGCTCTCTAACTGAACTAACTAAGTGAAACAAAGTGGAGACTTTTGATTAAATGGGATTAAATTTGTCTTAAAGTTCCTTCAAGTGCTCAGTAAAGGGGGTCCGGGTAGAGGACCTGGTCTGGGATTTACTTTGTGTGTGCTGGTTGTCAGGAGCGGGGAGGAGCAGCGGAGCCGGATCGAGGAGCCCATGCGGACTGGACTGACTTATCAATGAAGCAGGAGATCATGGCGGAGGGTCCCCGCTGCAAGAGGAGGAAACAGGCCAACCCGCGGAGGAAGAACGGTAAGAGCGCACACACGAGCACACAGTCCCGCAACAACTCCCGCAAACTCCGCGGAGGTGTCCCCGCCCGGCCGGCCGGGAGCTCCCGCCTGCGTGTCCCCGGGACGCGACAAAACACTGAAAACTTCTTTAACGGGACTTCGAGGAGGGTTTTTTTTTGGGGGGGGGGGGCACTGTGCGGGGGGTTCGATGGTCGGTGTGTGATGGAGCGGACCCGGACTCGCCGGGACCCGGAGGAGGTCTGAGGAGGTCTCAGGAGGTCTCAGTTCAGCCTCGAAGCAGGAAAACCGTTATACGGAGCGGCGGCTCGCGCGGGGACCTGTGGCTCCGCGTGCGTCACAAAGTGTTTCTACTTTAACTTGAATTAAAACCGAAAATACAGAATTTATTGTTTTATTTGAGATTTAAATCCGCTCCGTTTGTATTCAGCATTTACATTTCAAACATATTTTTTTTTCCCGAATCTGCTCATTTATTTTCTTTTTAATTCCGATTTTTATTATTTATTGTTTCATTAAATCCACTTTTCTCTGTTGGGAACTCCCTTTAAAAAACTGCTGTGTTTGGCTCAGCAGCCATAATAAAGAAACCACCTTTATTATAATTATCAGACTCACGTTTAATTCTTCAGTTCAATGAGCAACAATAAAAATGAGTTTTAAGGCCTCATCAACACCCAGTTTTCATGCTGATTTAAAGGCTCAATCCGTCATTTAAATGCAAACAACAGAGGCAGCGTCAGAATTTGAAGCAGGACTGGAAGACGCCGTCAGTCCCACAGTGACATTAACTGAACGTTGTGTTAAAGGATCATTTTCACTCAGTAAATTCAGCAGTTTTAGGTCTGAAGAATAAAATCATATTTATCCTGCAAACATCAAATTCTTATGAACATTCTTGCCAGTGACAATGTTCAAAACACTGAAATTAAAATGTTTTAAACACTGAAATTAAAATGTTCAGAACACTGAAATTTAAACATAAAAAAATTAAATGTTAAAAACACTGAAATTAAAATGTTAAAAATACTGAAATTAAAATGTTACAAACACTGAAATTAAAGTCACACTGTATGTAAATATTTTCTCTGAAACACATTAAAATCTTTTTAATTCCTCCGTCCTGAAGTTCTGTGACGATGTTTCCTCCCGTTGACGCTTCACATCGTTGTGGGTTTTCTTCTTCTGGGGATTCGGCTCCGTCTCTTCCTCTCAGGGGTCCCGGGGGGGTTGTTGATGGGGGGCAGATTAGGGCCTGGTGTAACAGGATCTTTGCAGACTGAACAGCCTCCTCCATCTCTGGGTGTCTGTCCATCACATCCAGCTGTGAGGCTGCAGCTGTTTTATGACCTGCTTTTTTTCCTTTAAATTATCCGTTTACTGAATGCAGTTTGGTGATGATGTTTGGATCTTATTGTTCACTTTTTCCGTTGGAGTCTGTCTTTACATGATTAGATTCCACAACATTATTTAAAATTCCCAAAGTTTTCAAATATTTCAAATCTGTATATATTTGGTGAAATTGTGTCTGAGATGAGCAGAATATTTCTGTATGTCTGTTGGTTTTTTCCCTCCGTCTTATTCCTTAAGTGTTTTTCGTGGCGTTTGTCCCTCATCTGACTCACACTAATGATGTCGTACGTTGTGCCGAGTGAAAAACCCTCTGAGACGAGTCTGTAACTGTGGTCTGTAGAAATAAAATGAACATTTTTTGTCAGATGTTCATTTTCATACGTGAGAGGAAACAGATGCTTTGTTATTTATCCTCTCTCAAGATAAACTCCACGTCATGTGAAGCACAAAATCAGTAGAAACCGATTTAAAATGAAAGAATCACTGCGGCAACAGAAAAGAAAAATAGACCAAAAAAACAACTGAGGCTTTAACCGTGTGTGTGTGTTTGTGTGAATCTGTTTCACTATCATTGTGACTCATTGTGACATTCTGACAATAAAAACCTGCTTCAGCAGAGACCAGAACAGGAACCACTTTATTTTGGGTTTCTTCATTTCAGGTTTAGAGGTTAAAGTTGAGCTGGATCAGATTTGTTACCGTTTGTTGCATGCAGCCGAGAGGTTTCGGAGCGTCCAAAGAGTCTGTCCCTGTGTCCCTGCAGCAGAGTGCGTCCTTGCAGCAGAGTGTCCCCGTGTTCCTGCAGCAGAGTCTGTCCCTGCAGCAGAGTGTGTCCCTGCAGTGGTGTGTCCCTGCAATGGTGTGTTGTCCCTGCAGTGATGTGTCACTGCATCCCTGCAGTGGTCTGTTGTGTGTCCCTGCGTCCCTGCAGTGATGTGTTGTGTCCCTGCGTCTCTGCAGTGGTGTGTTGTGTCCCTGCGTCCCTGCAGTGATGTGTTGTGTCCCTGCGTCTCTGCAGTGGTGTGTTGTGTCCCTGCGTCCCTGCAGTGATGTGTTGTGTCCCTGCGTCTCTGCAGTGGTGTGTTGTGTCCCTGCGTCCCTGCAGTGGTGTGTTGTGTCCCTGCAGTGGTGTGTTGTGTCCCTGTGTCCCTGCAGTGATGTGTCCCTGTGTCCCTGCAGTGATGTGTCCCTGAAGTGGTGTGTTGTGTCCCTGTGTACCTGAAGTGGTGTGTTGTGTCCCTGTGTCCCTGCAGTGATGTGTTGTGTCCCTGCGTCTCTGCAGTGGTGTGTTGTGTCCCTGCGTCCCTGCAGTGGTGTGTTGTGTCCCTGCAGTGGTGTGTTGTGTCCCTGTGTCCCTGCAGTGATGTGTCCCTGTGTCCCTGCAGTGATGTGTCCCTGAAGTGGTGTGTTGTGTCCCTGCGTCTCTGCAGTGGTGTGTTGTGTCCCTGCGTCCCTGCAGTGGTGTGTTGTGTCCCTGTGTCCCTGCAGTGATGTGTCCCTGTGTCCCTGCAGTGATGTGTCCCTGAAGTGGTGTGTTGTGTCCCTGCGTCCCTGCAGTGGTTTGTTGTGTCCCTGTGTACCTGAAGTGGTGTGTTGTGTCCCTGTGTCCCTGCAGTGATGTGTTGTGTCCCTGCGTCCCTGCAGTGGTTTGTTGTGTCCCTGTGTACCTGAAGTGGTGTGTTGTGTCCCTGTGTCCCTGCAGTGATGTGTTGTGTCCCTGCGTCTCTGCAGTGGTGTGTTGTGTCCCTGCGTCTCTGCAGTGGTGTGTTGTGTCCCTGCGTCCCTGCAGTGATGTGTTGTGTCCCTGCGTCTCTGCAGTGGTGTGTTGTGTCCCTGCGTCCCTGCAGTGATGTGTTGTGTCCCTGCGTCTCTGCAGTGGTGTGTTGTGTCCCTGCGTCCCTGCAGTGATGTGTTGTGTCCCTGCGTCTCTGCAGTGGTGTGTCCCTGCGTCCCTGCAGTGGTGTGTTGTGTCCCTGCAGTGGTGTGTTGTGTCCCTGTGTCCCTGCAGTGATGTGTCCCTGTGTCCCTGCAGTGATGTGTCCCTGAAGTGGTGTGTTGTGTCCCTGTGTCCCTGCAGTGATGTGTTGTGTCCCTGCGTCCCTGCAGTGATGTGTTGTGTCCCTGCGTCCCTGCAGTGGTGTCAGGCCGCCTGCTGTACCATTCATGCCACATGTCTCACAGCCGTGTCATTGTCCCAGAGGCCGACGCTCTGCTGCTGTTTACTGTCTCCATGTTAACTGTTCTGAGCCTAACATGCAGAAAACTGTTTATAATTACTGAGATATGAAATCTAATTTGTATTTCTTTACCTTCAGTTGATATTAGAGCTGACAGAAAATGAGGTCAGAGAGTGTGGACAACATGATCAGTGTCTTTTATTCCCCAGAGACGTCCCACTATGATGCATGTTTGACATAATTCAGTGTGTTTCAGTGTCATTTATACGGAAAAAGACACCAATATTGGAGATTTGTTTTTTTTGCAAATGTCCCTGGTTGGACTCAAACTGAGGACTCTGAGGTTTTTTTAGGATTTACGAGCCTAGAACTTTTATGTCACTCTGACGTCACGTCTGATGATTGTGACAGCGACAAGGAAAAGATGGAGGGTGAGTGTCACGCTGAGGAAAATGTCCTTTTGTTATTTCCTAAGAAACAAGCTAGATTATTTCATCTGTTTGAAGAATGTTTCATTGTTTTTTTTTTTTTGATACGACTACTTGATTTTTATTACAAAAAGTATAAAATAATCTTTTAGACTTTAAGACTAAACCACAGCTTCCTCTTTATTTTCTCACTTTACTCCACACAATAGTTTATTTTATTGTTGATATCATTATTATTGTATAACTTGTAAGCATGTCAGCGTCCAGATGACTCTGATCTCTTGTGCAGGTTTTGGTCACATTTAGAGAAAAACTAAACTTTAGTCAGAAATGTTAACGCTGTGATGTCATCATGACTGATGGGATTTAGCTCCGTTGACTTTGAATATGACCAATAGTTTTCATTCTAAAACTTAGATTTTTCTTGATTTTAAAGCTGGTATCAGTTTATTTTTCATCATTTCTGATGGTCGACCCTTGAGTCTGAACTGATAAGCTTTGTTGTGCACCAGATGATCTTTGTGTTTCAGATTTGAACGCAGCATTGATGAAAAGATTCTCTCTGCTCTCTGGAAGATTGTCTTTGCTTGTTTCTGTGTGTTAAGAACGAGGATGTTTCTCTAAAAAAAGTGAAGTCTGGTGTAACTGAGGCAGCACGTAAAAAATACTTTTTGTTACTTACCAGGACATTGCATTGCTTCCCTTCAAACCACAAAGACTTACTCGACCCGGCAGCATCACCAAACATGTCCTCACCCTAGCATTTTCTAGTTAACCTGTTTGTACCCAAATTGGTGGGGTGTCCCCAGAATGTGGGTAAGAAAAAGGTTTTATGTCCTCGTAACATAGAAATACAAACACACTCAGAGTGTCTTCTGATACAATCACTGTACTCTGTCGCTCTCATTCTCACTGACCTGAATGTCTTTCATATCTGCTCCGCCATGTTTCAGCCCCCCTCAGTAAACACCTCCCTGAGGGCAGAACAAAGAAAGGCAGCTCCTCTCTCCTCATTCTTAATCACAATTCAGACCCTCTCCCCGCCGCCGGGGCCGCTCGGCTCGACGTCGTCCCAGATGAAAATAGCTCGAGAAAAAAGATGGAGGAGAGAAAAGAAGAAAGTGAGAGGGGAGGAGGAGGTGAAGTGGAAAGAAGAAGAGAGTGAGGTTAATAAAAGAAAGGAGGATGTAAGGTGGACTGAAGGTGTTTGTGCCCTATATAGACCCCCCCCCACCCCCCACCCCACGCCCCCCCACCCCAAGGGATGCCGTCCGTGGACTATTCACAGCTGAATTACAGGACAGGCGGCCGAGAGAGCGAGCAAGGCAGGGTGAGAGACATTAAGAAAGACTTAGGGAGACAGAGGGAGACCAGCTGCCAGTGTAGAGAGCTGCTTGAAGCATCTTAAGGAAATATTTTCCCTCGGCCGTTCCCCTGAAACATCTTTACAAATTATAAATGAGAAATAAACCCTGAAGTGTATTTTGAGCCTTTAAGGGATTCTTTAAAGTCAGTTTTCTGTGGAGTTAAAAGAATAAAGCCTTTTAAGGAAGTATTTAACCTCATTGGTTTCCTTAAAATTGGTTCAGGAATTAGAAGGAAATCCTTCAAACAAAAACACTTCAAGGTCCTTCAGTCTCCAGTAAATAACAGCTTAAGCATATTCATTATCCTTCAGTCGTTCCCTTTACATTATTTTTGATTAAAAAGAAAGAAATGAGTCATGGAAAAAGGTGTATTTTGAAGCCACGGTATTTGTTAGTTTTCTCTCTTAAGCAACACTTCAGGTTCCTTCAGTGTTGACTTGAAAGATGCACGAAACATAGATAGATTACTTTATTCAACATGTTATGGAAATATTTTTTCGTCTCTTACATCCCTTAAAATGTCTTATAACATAATTTGTTTAAGGCTTTATCTGATTACCTAAAGTTGGTTTTCTGTTGCACAAACAGAACAAAAACACTTCAAGTTCCTTCAGTGTGAACTTTCCATTGGTTTTCATTTAAATGTTCTTCAAAGGTTTAAATCTTCAAGCCATTTTAAGGAAATATTTTTCACCATTTCATATCTTTCAAAATAAATCTGCTCAGTGCATTTTGAAAAGATTACTTTAGGTCTCTTTTTGGTGTCCCAACAATCCAAAGTGTCCTCACTGTGCAGGTGTAAAACCCATCTTTAAAGATTTCACACTGTGTTTTAACTATAAAACCCCAGGGTTGTTCCATGGTCTGCCTGTAGGCGGCCCTGGTGGCCCCGGGGCCCTTCACTGGTGCTGCTGTACTGTCCCTCAGTCAGTCAGGCAGCTTTGTGTTGAGCTCAGCTGCTTCTTAACAGGTCAGGAATCAAGTTTTAAATGCACCATGTGATATGAATTCCTAATTTTTCTCCTCCCTGCCTCCCAGAGCTGTTTTATTGTTAAGAAAAGCAGATTATCTTTATTCACCTTCACCCCCGTCCTCACCCATCCTCACCCCCCCTCCAGGGTTTAGGCAGATTTACTTCACCAAACACCTCTGGTTGGACAGCGGAGGAGGAGCCGGGGCCCCGCTCTGGGAAGAAGGGGCCCTTTGTTCAGGGAGGTGCAGCAGATAAAGCTGCAGCAGGCAGAGACACATATATTAACAACAGGAAGTCTGGTTAATACCCCCCCCCCCCGCCCGCCCGCCAAAATAAAACACACATATAGACAACAGCAACTACACCGTCTGTGGTCCTAAGCCTCTGGAGAGTGACATCACAGTCAAATGACCTCTATGAATGTTGTTAATTTGTAGTTTTTTTTTGTTTCCTCAATGCTGCATATTCGAGATCTTGACTCCAGATGTTTCGTGATTTTCTTGCTTTGTCGCCTTGAGAAATTTCGAAATTTGTATGTTTTCTGGTTTACATTTTCTTGACGTGAGACATTTTGAGATTTCTTTTGTTTTTTTCAAGTAGTGGTTTCAAACATTCTAGTCATTTTCAGATTTCCATTCTTGATTATTGTGTGTTCAACATGTTTCCATATTCTTGTGTCGTGTTTTTTTGCAGGTTTCAAGTTGGTTTTGTTTAATTTCCAAAAGTGGTCGACTTCAGTGGATTTAGAGTTTTGAATATTTTAGTTTTCAAGATTTGTTTTTCATCTTTTTGTTCTTCTGGTTTTTGATTTTTCATGTATTGATTCCTGGTAGTTTTAAGATATTTTTTTACTTTTGTCCTTTGTGTGGTTTGAAGATAATTTTTAGAAAATGTCCTGAACACTAAGTAACTTTATTCATATATTTATATTTTACATCACAAAATGTTCCACAAATAGAAATAAGAGAGACAAGACATGAAGACGTAGGACATAAACTCGTCGGACATTATGATGTTGGACATGAAGACGTATGACATGAAGACGTATGACATGAAGACGTAGGACATGAAGATGTATGACATGAAGACGTAGGACATGAAGACGTTGGACATGAAGACGTTGGACATGAAGTCGTAGGACATGAAGTCGAAGGACATGAAGTCGTAGGACATGAAGTCGTAGGACATGAAGTCGAAGGACATGAAAATGTCGGACATGAAAATGTCGGACATGAAGATGTAGGACATGAAGTCGTAGGACATAAAGTCGTCGGACATGAAGTCGTAGGACATGAAGATGTAGGACATGGAGACGTACTAAAGTAGATGCAGCAGAACAGACTACATCTAGGACTAGGACTTGTTGACTTTTGTCAGTCTTTGTTTATACAGCAATAGGTTTGCTGTAAGCCCCCCCCCGCCCACCTGTCCGTCAGCCTCGTCCACCTCCACAGCTTTATTCCTCCTCTGATAACATCTGTCACGGGGGGGGGTTACACATTATTGCACTCTTCTTCTTCTTCTTCTCTGTCACACAAAGCTCGTCACTGTGCCGCCAACAACAAAAACTCCTCAGACATCTCCTACGCCTCCCATGATGCATCAGTGCAGTGGAATGGTGTTGGTGTAAAAGCTCCTCTGGTGTTTGCGTGTTTCAAGGTGACTGACATGCGTGTATTGTCATATTGCCCCCCGTTCATGTTGCCATGTGCACATTTTCTTCATGACTGAGCTCAGAGCCGCCCGGTGACATTTTGTCGCCGTTAGCCTAAACAGGCCGGATTCACCAAGGTCAGAGCTGGAGGTTCGTCACTGCAGAGACAACAGGAGGAGGTTCAGCTGATAACACGTCCAGAAACACATCCGACTGCAGGACAAGCAGATACTGATGGGACAGGAATACTACGACTTACTAATACACGTGGAATACATTTCATAATGATAATTATATAAACATTTTGGGTTTTAAAGTTTCTACTTTCATTCATGTCTGAATGAAAAAGACTAAAATTACTTTATTTTTGAGTTTTTCTGTGGATGCTGTTCCCACAATGCAACACTCAACTCATGTAAATGGAGGATAAGTAGGTGGTTTGAGAAAATATAAATATCAATGAATAAATTACCATTTTAAAGGGATTTTTTATTTT
Organism: Lateolabrax maculatus; assembly: GCA_031216445.1. Taxonomy (NCBI): domain Eukaryota; kingdom Metazoa; phylum Chordata; class Actinopteri; order Acropomatiformes; family Lateolabracidae; genus Lateolabrax; species Lateolabrax maculatus. The sequence goes on from CM062208.1 coordinate 234,233, forward strand.
TCTATACTTAATTTATACTATACAACATTTTTTTACTCTACATTTGTAGAATTTTTTATTATAATTTTAGTGTAGCTTTTGTTAAATTTATTGTGCTTCACTATTCTTTTGTTACAATATGTGCTTTGTAGTAGTGATGTTCAGAAGCTTTCAGTTTGCAGTGCTGTGCTCGGTGCACCATGTACCTCTCCAGCTGCTCCGTCAGGTGCGACATAATGCGGACGCACTGACTGAAGTCGTTCACCCCGTCAGGACTGAGGCGGGTCAGACGTTGTCACAGGGGAATAAACCTGTTCAGGTTCAGTCTGAATCTGCTGCAGTTGTTCCCATTGGCCCCTCCCTCGCAGGAAAGGTTCGTTTGATTGGCCGAGCTCCTGCGGCAAGGTCACACACATATGGAACAATCAATAATGGATGGCTAGATTAAGGTGTCATGACATCTGTGGGTCCAGACCGCCAGCGTGCGGCCGAATGACTCGACCCCCCCGAATGCCCCCCCACTCCCCGTGTACCTCTGCCCCCCTCCACCCCACCCCCCACCTCTGTTTGTCTGTTTGAAATCAGTTTAAAATCAATCAGATCAGAGTCCGTCTCTCATCGGCTTTGTTGCTGCTGCTTGTCAGTATGAACGCCACGTGTTCCCGGCTGTCATTGAACCTGTTGTGGTAAAGGTGTGGCTGCTGCTAACTGCAGCGTAGAAAACAACCCCAAGTGCTCCATCAGCACATTTAAAACAGCCGAGTTTGTTGGCGTTCGGCCGTCTGATGCTAGAACACTGTGCTGCTTTACTGGACTTCATTTTACCTGCGTGTGAGAAAAACCTTTAAACTGAAACTGACCGCAGTTTCTCCTCTGATAACTTTCCTCAGTAACTTCCACCTCTCGTGTTCAGGAGGATTTGTTCGTCCACTCGGATTCTTCATCCTCTCGGTGAAAACCTCCTCAGGCCAGATCAGATCAGCGGGGTTTTCAGGCCGCGATGAAAGGACACCACTTCCTGGTCACAGATCTACCAATTAAAGTAATGAGGCCGCTGCTCGCTGCGACCCGGCAGCCTCGGGGGGAACTGACCTCTGAGTCTGAGGTATCTGAGCTGACACTCCTGTCAAAGCTGCTCCACAGAGTCGGTCTGAAGGAAACCTCTCCCAGAGACGAGTCAGGGTCAAACGCCAGAGACTGACGAGACAAAATGACCAATCAGAAAACAAAGAACCACCTGAGATAAACTAACTCTGTTACCCACAATGCAACACAGATGTGAGGCAGTGTTGTGGCAGCTCAGAAAAAAAAAGTGTGGAAGTTCATTCTGGACATTCACTCAAGGTTCACTTACTCAGATATTCTCAAAGCTTTCAGCTATATCCCAAGTCTTCTTCACTCTCTGAGGAAAGCCAAATTACAGAATTAATACAATAAAATAAAATAAAATTAAAACAAACAAAAATAATCCTCATCGACTCCTCGCTGTCCTAAAGATTCTTTATACGTAAATAATGTTGTTTTAAAGAAATCGTTTAGAGATGTGTAATTTTCAAAGTGAAACTCTTGCTTATATGTTAAGTCTGACTGGCCTTGTTGAGTTCTTATAGTTCTCATCCTTGTCAGTTTTTATACATCAACAAAATAACGCAAGTCTGTGAAATCTTAAAGTTGTAGCGAGAAAATATGAGGAACCTCCCACCTAGGGGGCGGGGCAGACTCAGTCTGTTGTCTTATTGTTCTCACACTCAGTCCGGTCTGTGAAGGACAGCTGGACTCTGATGAAGGTTACGGTTGTCGGCCATCTTTATTCAGCTAAATGGGCGTGACGGCACAGTTTTGTTTAACGGGAATAAAGAGACGGCGCTGTGACTCGTCTCTGGACTGGTCCTTGCCTCAGAGCTGACAACATTAATAAATAACAGTTATCTGTCCGATAAATGTCCCCAAAACTTTCTCCCAATGCTGCAGAATATATAATGAATGTTGTGATTGGAGAAGTCAAAGCGTCTTCATGATATTCAGATGTCTTCAGTCTCTAAAACTAATGAGCCAATAACATTAAAAATGCACCGACTGAAGAGATGAAAATGTTGTCTAACCCTCGTGATGATCGTTGGCCGTGCCTGAAACGCCATTTATTTGTCTAAAGTGGCGTAAAAATGTAACATCGTCATCGTCACATAATTCTTTAATGAGCTGGTTTTCGCTGCATTTCCTGACATGTTGATCTGTAGTTTTGTAGTTTTTCAGTGGACACGCAGATGATTTATAAAGTGTGTTTAAATGATGGGGAACTGGTTTCTGAAAGTCCAGATTAGTTTTTGGTTGTGCCTTCAGATCTGCTGCGACCTTTCTACTGGACCCATCCCATAATGCATTTTAAGGATTTTTTCCTGTCTGGGTTCCCACGGCGACAGGCTCCATCGGTCGTCCACTTTTCAGCCGAGCAGCTGTGAGAAGTCTCGTGCGTCGCCTCTGAGCCGGCACAACCTTGTTTGCTGTGGGATTACCAGGCTCTGGTGTGGGGGGGTGTGTAAAGGTAGCCATGGGGAGGACCCCCTGTGGGCCGGGAATGCCGGTCAGGTCAGGGGAGGAGAGCCGGGGGAGGCGGGGGGGGACACTTGGGATGGGGCAGGTGCCTTTGTGAGTCCTGTCAGCCATCAAAGAAGCAGGCAGAGCTGAAAAGGTTATCCCCCCCCCCCCCCCCCCAGCCTCACACCAAGGGGGGGGGGGGGGGGGGGGGGGGGGGGGGGGCTTTGCTCTGCTGCCTCACTGATTTATTACAGCTGAAGCAGCCTCGTCGTCCAGAAAGACACACAGGTCTGTCATTGGTTCCAACTCAAGGTCCACTTACTAGCTCTCTCCACCACGTCTCCTGGTCTTCATCAGCTGACACCAGTCTGCTGATAAGGACTTGTGCTTCAACCGAAAGCTCCAGCAAACAGTTTGTCAACTTCACCCAACTAAAAATAAGCCAACAAGTAGTCCAAACACAGTGCATGCTGGGAGATATGTTAATGAGCAGAGAGCGTTGGTAAACTGCTGAAACTGATCAGAACACATTTATTGATCAGCAGAATGATTCTGATGCTCTCTGATCTGCTGAACTCTTATTCTGAAATTTACTGATGCAAGTTGAGCATCAAATCTCACTTCCTGTCCAGACTCGACCTCATCCCTGTGTCCTCCTGTTCGTGTGTGTGTGTGTGTGTGTGTGTGTGTGTGTGTGTGTGTGTGTGGGGGGGGGGGGGGTGTACAGGTTGCGTCATGGGACCCGAGGTGTCCCCCTTTGTGTGGCCTGTCAAACGTGGTTAACATGCGGCCATTTATCTCCTGAACCCCCCTGGGTGCACAATGGTCTGGGTTAGCCGGCGGGGGGAGGACAGGGATGTGGGGGGGGGTGAAGCAGGGGCTTTAGTTGTGTCCCCCCCTTCTCCCACTCTCTCTTTCTGTCCCTCCATCTTGTTGTCTATGACCCACCCTGCGTTATTTGCCCCGGGCCGCTCCTCGCTGCGGTTCACTTATCTGACGAGGTGCTTCAGAATGTCGGCCGCCGCTGCCAGACAGATTGGACCTTGTAAATGTGTCGGAGCTGAGCGCACCCAGGAGCGCCGCCGCAGAAACAATGAGGTGGATTGTTGGTTCCCACCGACTCACCCCCGCCCCCCCCACCCTCACCCCCCTGCTGCTGTGTAGCCTCCGACAGTAACAGTTGTACCTGATAATAAACGAGCTGGTTCGTGACCTTGATCAGTCAAACCCAGACGAGAGAGAGCACTTCCTCATATTGATCAATACTGATGATCAACTTCTACAGCGAGAGTCATAATCAGAAGCTTCATTCCAGCTGCACAACTTTTTTCTGAGGTTTAAAATGACACAAAATGAAATGACACGTTGAATGTTTCTCTGTATATAAACAGTGCAGAACTTGATGCCGTCAGATATGAAGCTGAAGGGAGATCGAAGAGGAACATGAAGATAAATGTGTGAAGCAGCAGATGTGAACCGCGGCTGAACAAACTGTTGGTTTCAATGTTACCATTTTGAATAGTATTTGATTGTGTAGGCTAAGACAGTGGGCACAGGCACAGCGGCTTGTTCTCGGTAGTTTGCAGTGGTTCTAATGTGGCAGATAAAACCCCCAGCTTTGATATCGCCTGCTCCAATAAGCCCCTTCAGCCTGCCAGCACCTGCCAACGGGGAGGTATGCATTCATCTCCCCCCTAACAGGATTATACTGCTCTGTAATTGATTCATTTGCAGTGAGGGGAGGTGACAGTGCTTTGGAAATGAGAGTTTAGGTAACAGGCGCCCCAGAATTCAGCCGAGTCCATGTGTCAATTTTATTACATCAGTCCAGATGAACTTGAAAGGCCGGCTTTGTGCGCGCTCATTGGTTGTTTGTGCCTCGCTCAAAGGGACCAGATTCAATGGAGGTCATTGATGTGTGTGTGGTTTCCTCTGTTCTTTCTTCCTCGCCGGTCGCTGTGTGTTTACCGCACTTTATGAGTCTGTATCAGTGTTTGTGGGAGCGATCAATGTGACACAGATGAAGCACGTTAAAGTCTGGATCAGTTCACAACAATGATGATGTGACAGGAAAACAGGCGTAACCGGGTCGATCGATAGCTCGGTCTGAATACCCCAAATTCGGTCAGTCAGTGTCAAACATGTAGGTTAAAGGGAAAAGCCGTCAACCAAACGGATAGACGTCTGGCTTACAGCAGGATACAGCAGGAGGGCACACAGAACACAATCTGCTACACCTAAATGGCATGCAGCCATTTTCAGTGTGTGTCTGTGCAGCTCAGTGCTGACAGGCCGCATTATGTTCAGCACGCTGTTGTTGGTGGTTACAGTACTGTGGAGCTCACCTGCTGCTTCCTGTCTTTGTGCTAAGCTAGGCTAAAGAGACCAGTGAGCTGTGTCTGGTAGACTGGGAGTAGTGGGGGTCTGTCCAGTTCTTGTGTAAACCAGTTCACCTGAGACCCTCTCTCCCTCCTCCAGGCCCTTGACGGGCCTGGGAAAATAAAGCCCCCCCTCTGGGGCAGAAGTAGGTGACCCAGTGGACGCCGCCTGCCCCAGGCGGTCAGTAGCGGGCGGCGGTGGGGGCTGGGTGGGGGCGTCTTCACGTGGTCTCAGGAGCCTCCTTTGTCCTGGATGTTTGCTACAGTAAAATGTGCAGATTTCTGAAGTAAAAACAGCAGCCATGTTTATTTGATGACAGGGTGAAGATGAAGGAATAAAGAAGCTGATAAAATGGCTTCCTGTCCCCGTTTCTGTCGTCTCGTAGCGGCTTGACACTCCAGAATCCTCTTTGGTCCTGATATCTGGGTTAAATGCAAATTGATCCACGCGATACTAGACAATAATTACCATCCGACTTATGTATACGTGCAGCAGACCAGAAGAGAATTCAATAAGACCTGGATGTGTCTGCACTGTAGCCCCCATTCAAGTCTGTCCAAAGCAGTCATTATTTCAGCCACAACAACACAACAAAGGCCGTTAAGTCCAGCAGGACCTCGGCTGACTGAGGCGTCAGGTTATGGTCCAAGAAAATTTTCTCTCAGTAAAACTTCTCCTTCAGTTTCTTTTACTAATAGAAAGATATAGACTGATATGAAAGACCTGCTGTCATTTTATTCACTGATGATAATCTCTGTTCGTGTGCACTAATTCTTCTTCTTCTTCTGTTTTTCCGGTGCGGCTGTGCTGCGTCGCCTCGACCCGAAACAAACTGCTGGTGTGAAAAGCAGGTAAGAAAGCAAACACTGAGTTTCCTCTTTTCTGTGTCGACACTGAAGTGTCCTTGAGACTGAGTTCCCTTTGCTGCTGCTGTAATCTGCTGACTCGCTGTTTCACGGGGTTTTGTTGACCTTGTCACCACACTGTTGCTTCTTCTTCTGTTTCTGAGAACACACACACTTTAAACACACACACACACACACACCTTCCCGTTATGCCCTCACACTCTTTTATTTCCTTTTCTTCTTTCACACTTCCCACTTCTCTAGCGTCGCCTCCTCTCTACCTTCTTCACTGACGGATTCTCATGTTTTGTGGCTGCTTAATAGAACTGTGTTTCTTCTTTGAGGGTTTTTACAGTTTATCAAAGTCCTTTTGAAATCATGGACCATGGAGTTCTGTTCGATGTCCTTTGACTGTCAGGATTTGGTGTCTTTGTTGGTGTTTGGGTGAAACCTGCCTTAATGTGAGAGGCTGTTGATTCATCAACACTGTTTTTCTTGGTTTCAGGGTTTTCTGACTCGTAGGAAATTTCGACTCGTTTACGTGCAGTCGCTGTTTTCAGTTGATTTCAGTAAAAAACAACTTCATGGACGTGAAACTTGCTTGACTGAGTTAATAAATGAGATTCATCATAATGGGATTCAGACTGAGATCAGTGTGTCCGGGTCGGTTTCCTCTGGTTCAGTCACAATAACCTCCAGACAATAGTTCTTCAGCTTTGTGTCAACAGTTTGTCTCTTTCCTGTTTCAACTGGACACAAAGCAGCTCCATAAAGAAATATAGAGTCCAGACCTCGACCCCATCAACACGCGCTAGACCTCACTGATGCTCTGGTGTCTGCCTGGGAGATGAACATCTGCTGGAAACACTGAAACACAATGACATGTTTCACACGTACAGTATGTTAAGCTGTCCACATACTTTTGGACATGAAATATCTGCCATTTAATATTTTAACTGTGTGGAGACCAGCAGCTGAATTCACATTTAACTAAACGTTCACTGAAGGAAATGTTTGTGCGCTGAAAATGTGCAGCTGACACGTTGGAAAGGACTTGAAAGTGTCAGTCGAATTACAAACACTGAAAGTAGTTGAAGTGGCAGTTAAAATGGAAGTGCTGAAAGGAGTGTCAGACTAAGTGGAAGAAGTAAGAAATGTCAAAGTTCAAACTTTCATATTAAAAAGTGGTTGAAAGCATGTTAAAGGACAAAAAGGATCCATAATAATAATAATAAAGATATATGAAGAAGAATATGAGACGAGGATGCAATCAAACACTACAGCACTGTGAAATACAGATCATCTTTACTAAAACTCTGGTATAGTCCTTTCAAATCTCCTCAGCTCTGCAGTTTATGACGCTAAAGCTTCCTGCAGCTCTTCTTCTTCTTCTTCTTCTCTGTCACACTTCCCCTTTCCTCACCTCCATCAGTTAAAATATCTGCTGATGTCAGGCTGAAGGTGTTTAACTGCCCAACAAACCAAGTGTTTAGACCCTAGACTGAAGTGAGAGTCTGAAGGACTCCATGTGGACATTTAGAATGAATTCAGTTTCATGTTGAGATATTTTGCAGGAGGACCAGGATTCATTAAGAGGCTGCAGTGGAAGACCACTTTTCACTGCACTTATTAGGACGATTATTCAGCTAATAATGAGACTGAAAGCAGGATGTGTGTCAGTTATTGCTTGGTGTTAATGTGTTGGGGTAAGAAAAGAGCCTCCCTCAGGTGGAGCATATATTACCGCTCTGCTCGCTGTGGCAGCAGACTTTATTACACTCATTAAATATTCATTCTCTCCCTTCAAACATGATCAAAATATTGTTTTTATGCAGTTCTGTTTTTGCTCCACTTCACTGCTGTTTCACAGTTCATAAAGGTTTGTTTGCAAAGAAATCTGATTTTTTGTGCAGCAGGAGGTTACATTGTTCTGGGCTCACTGAGATATAGACTTAGAGTATATAATATAGTCTGGATATAGAGAGAGACATGCAATACAATATAATATATGTAGATATACAAGTAATATAACATAATATAGATATAGAGAGAGACATCCAAGTTATATAATATAAATGTATAATATAATTAGTGGAACTCGTTTAACTTTTTGTCAAACCATGTGACTGGTGCAGTCGAACCAGTGGAACCATGTGACTGGATTTCGCTGCATGTTTTCACTTAGTTGTATTTGTGGCACTGACATGGAATCTGCTTCAGGTTGGCTTGTGATTGGCTTGTTGCATTGCTGCATTGTAAGACAGGAAAAAGATGGACTGCGTGTTGTTTGACATTTTTTTATTATTAGAACTGAAACTATGTTACTTGAGAAATATGAAAGTGTTTTTTTCATTTCGTTTTGACATCGTTTTGTACAAACTCACACTTAGTGTGAAAAAACTTTTGACTTTGTAAAATATAAAATATGTACATGAGGAATAAAAGGGGTCCGTGAATAGACCGCTGTTGAACACCTCAAGTAACTGTTGACAGGCCCGAATCATCAAGTTACAGACCCCTGGGCACAAATGTTTGATGGGCCCCTTACGAACCTGGTTTGATGGTCAGGCATTCTTTCTTTAACAAATCAGACATAGCGTACTGGGCAAATTCATTTAAAGTACACAAAAATATACAAATACATTATTATTTAGTTTTTGTGCTGGCTTGGGTCCATAAGTGCGTGGACCCCTGGGCTCAGATGCCCATCAGATGATCCGGCTGTGACTATTGCCACATCAGATATTCACCATTTACATTTATAGAATGGTTGCAGTTGCAACAGATGAAAAGCCTTGAACTGTCTCTGACTTTCTGTGAAATGTTAAAAACTCAGAGCTGATCATCAGCTGGAGAACAAGTTTTAGGCCTGAAATGAATCACTGAATCTGATCAACGTTCAGTTAAGAACAGAAGCAGCTGAGACTCTGAAACATCTTCTCATGAGGAGGATTTCCAACAAGTGTTTGTGTCACGGTTTCAGTGAACAGAGGTCAGTGTGTGTGTGAACGACCTCTCACAGCCTCTTCATGGTGTTGACGGCAACAAAACCCTCTTCTTCTTCTTCTTCTTCTTCTTCGCCATCTAATTTAACGACACTCACGCTCTCACACTCGGGATGTCAAAAGAAGGAGTCTTGAGAAAATTGCAGCACAGAAACAAGTCTGATGAGTCTGCTTTGCTTAAACGCTTTAATTCGTTGAGAGGATGGTGGATAAAGGGCTTTTATTTTGAAGTGCAGTGAGAGTGTGGCTGGAGAAGATTAAAAATGTCCCCTCGGTCTGACTGCAGTGGGACGGGTTTGGGTTTCAAAGTGTTTACCCCCCCCCCCCCCCCCCACTCATCTGAATAGCAGTGAACTGAGGGGTTGTGTGTGTGTGTGTGTGTGTGTGTGTGTGTGTGTGTGTGTGTGTGTGTGTGTGGGGGGTAATGTGCTTGTAATAGAAAGATTTATTGGCCTTTTTCTTGTCTGTTTCACTTTTTCTTACCTCAACGGCTGTTATTGATTGTTTGTTTGTTAATGAGATTGAATTTATTTCTTCATGTCAGACATTTGATGGAGTCAGTTCAGGACAGTATCATTCATCTGATAAAATGGAATTTAGAAATATATTATGATGCCATCACTGACATTTTATAGGTTAAATCACTAATCAATTAATCGAGAAAATAATCAATAACAATCAATAATGAAGAATGAATTTTCTAGAAATCATTATGATGACAAGCTGATATTTAATTATAAAAACTGTCAGCTGTGTAACAGGTCTCACACACACACACACACACACACAGGCAGCCTTACCCAAATAGTTCAGTGACCTCGTGGTTACATTCCTACCAGGTTTCTACAGGGAGGGGCTCGCATGTGTTATAGTGTGTGTGTGTGTTATAGTGTGTGTGTGTGTGTGTGTGTGTGTGTGTGTGTTATAGTGTGTGTGTGTGTGTGTGTTATAGTGTGTGTGGGTGTGTGTGTGTGTGTGCGTGTGTGTGTCTAAAGCAGGAGCGATGGCAGCATGAGGCAGGAATGAACGACGGCAGTTTCTATTTTTGGTCCGTCTGCTTCCACACACACACACACACACACACACACACACACACACACACACACACTATAACACACACACACACACACACACACACACACACACACACACTTGGCACAGCTGGATCCACACCTGGAAACTCGTCCGTATAGATGCAGTGCAGTAAAAAGTACCTCAGCTGCTTCAGTGAACGTACTTGGTTCCCACAGAGCGTGAAGAAGCAGCAGCAGAAGGCCATCAGCAGACGTTGTATCGTCTTTATCTCCGTGACTACAGCCATAAAGAGCGTGGAGGCGTAACATCACACCACTTCCATCAAAGAGCGTCAGTGTGTCTGCAGGTCGGTCACAAGGAAACCGCTTCGATGCCAATTAACACAATCAAAGGAAGATAAACTGTTCAGACTGCTGACACTCAGACCAGAGAACAACCGGAGCGGTTCTTTGTTCACCTGGAAACAGCTGACGAGGGCTTCTGGTCACCCTGACTAAACAGCTTCCTGCGTTCATGACAGAACAGTGGCCTACAGTAACATCACATCTGTAACTGCTGCCTCTGTATAACAACATGCTGTTAACCTTACTGTCAGAAGATGTTTACTTGTGTTTCCGACCTCTCCGAACTCACCCAATAATAATCCTGTCAGTCAAACGTTCAAGTTGTTTAGCAGTTAAATACATGCATCCATCAGCAAAGGAACACGTGCGTTCATCTACACAATTCATTGTCTTAATGCCGAACCTTCAGCAGTGATTTAAATCTGCTTCATGACAGATTACAGATTTATATCGGGTGATCGTCTGCATAGATGAGGACTTTCCACTTCACCCAAAATAATTCTGTCTGTCAGCAGGTTATTACTGAATTTTCAGTTTGCACAAGTGATTCATTTATTTATAGAAGAGGCTTTAAATGTGCACATATAACTGGAACCATGTGACCAACTGATGCAACGTTTGAATCCACCATTTCAATTATAATATGGAGAATATAGCCAACAGACATACTAATGAAACCAGTTTCAGTCTCTCCAAGGAGAGTTATATAAAACTCAATACCCCCCCCCCCACACACACACACACGCGCGCGCACACACACACACACACACACACACACACACACAGAAATTACTTGATAAGAAGGTAACTTCACTTTAACTTTGTGAAGTCTTTAATATTAAAAACATGGCTCTGAGGCTGACTGAGTTCAGTTTCTGTCAGCAGCCCTGGAGCAGAGGGCATTATGGGGTTTTCTATTGTCTGTAGTCCTGCTGCTGACTGTGCACCAACAAAAGGACCAGCGTTTATGACCCAGGCCTGCTGGGCTGAAGGATGCCCAGGACCCTCCCCACCAACCTCCCCCGCCTCCCCTCCTCCGCAGGTTTAGTCACAGAAAACAGAAGTGCTTGTTCTTAGTTTATATCAGGTAATAAGTCGCATCATTGTGTAATCTCATTTTCAGGAAGTATCTCGTTCGTCATGTGAACTTTTACCAGACGCTCCACCCTGAAAACAAACTGTGGAAAACCATTTCTGTCAGGAAAGGAGAAAATAGACGAGAGGTCATGATTGATAAAAAACAATTGCTTATCGAGAGTACAGCGCACTGATGTATCCGAACCTACATTTTGTACTAAAATTTGCAGCCATTTTTTTGTCATTTGTGACAGATTCCAGTAAAATGTAAACATTGGCCATCAGCAGCACAGAACTGTAACAGTTTTAAGATCTTTCTGGCAAAGATGTAAACAGGATCTCATACCTGTCTGTTTTGGGTGACTCGGTTCCATTGAAGTCCTTCAAACTCATCAAACCACCTGAACCAAAAGAGAAGAATGTAATTACTAAAGTGAATAAAAGTACGTTTCAGGCTTTAGTCGCCTGTTTGAACGTGACTTCCTGTCTGCATCTTGATATGATGATGATGGTGTGCGGCACTTGACTTCTGGCTGTTGATGCAGTGAACCTGTTTCAGTCTCTGATGTTTCTCGTCTGTCTGGTTAAGAACCACAAATGGCCCATTAACCCAGGAGCTGCACTCAGAGCCTTTAACTTCCCCAGTTTGTTTCTCCGAGTCCTTCACATCATGTAAAGAACCAACCTGCGGTCGGGGGGGGGGGGGGGGGAACCAGGAAGTGGTTGATGTGTTTTAATGGACGTCTGAGTGGAAAATTGTCCGAACAGGTTTATAATATCTGAGTTTCAGTTTGATATTTTAAAAATAATCGACAATCAGTCCTGCTTAGCTTTATTGACGACATAGTGAATGACAACATATTCTCAATGAATATATTTAGATTCCGATTATAACCGATTTCATCAGGGGATTCAACGTCTGACAATTACAAAATTATATTACTATACTATACTATAAAAAACAGCTGACATCCAGGAACTACTGATTATTATTAATGATGGTTTCCTCCATTAATGGACTGATTAATAAATGAAAACTTTAAATTTAGTGTGTTTGGAGCTGTTTCTCTCTTTAAGGATAAAACTGTTTCTTATACGTTCTTCCCTGGACTCAGGGAAACTGTCTTCTGTGATCCTGACCAGCCAGAGGGTGAGTAAAGCAGTGCATATGTTCAGGTGTCTTCACTGTCTCTGGAAACATGGTCCCAGGTCTCCCGGGTCTCCCAGCTCAGGATCCTGTTCTGTGTGGACACCAGCAGGACTCAGCTGAGTGTTTGTCCCAGACTGAAAGTGATTGGTGGTTTTTCTCTGAAGCTGCGAGACCACGACAGGAAGTGGAGACACCTCTCAGCTCAGAGGTACAATGGAGACCACATCGCGGTAACACTGGGCTCATTGTACCAACACCCTCCTCCCACCTCTCCACCTCCCTCCCCCCGACTCCCCCTCTCACTCCCCCCTCGGCTCTCATTGTCAGCAGGGAGATGCTCTTCTGTTCAGGACAGCATCAGCATCACAATCAGACCACAGAGACCCTGAAAAAATCCCAGTCTGCAAGTTCAGGGTTTGTGTGAGCGCTGAAGGAGCTGAAACCAACTTTTCAATCAGTCTGATCACAGAAACAATCTGTAGCTTCTTCAGATCAGTAACCTTTGTCCTCATCACGTATGAAAAGCCAAAGGACTGCGTAACAGCCGACCTGCTGGCAGGTTTTCACTCAGACCTTTCAGTTGAGAGTTGATGTTCAGTCTTGTTCCAGACCTGCTAAACTCTGGGAACTTGTGATGCAAATGTTTTTATATTTAGAATTAATTAATGGGACAAAAAGGCGTCAGATGCGTGAATGAGTCAGCTGCAGCTTTTAAAGTTGTGATAAATTCAGCGTCAGAATCAGACGTGAAGCTTCAGTTCGTTCATAAACTCACTTGTACTGTGGAGTCATTTACCTGCTGAAGGTGTTTCCAGGTCTCAGTCAGCTGATCTGATGCCCTGTCAGCTGTGATCCGATTGGTCCACAGCCTATGACACGCAGCATCTGGGCAACTCTGTGGCCATTCATTATGTAATTTGGTCCACTTGACTGGACCTCGAGGAGTGGTCCCAGGTGGTTGCTATGGCCTTGTGTTTGGTTGCTAAGGCAGTACCAGGCGGTTGCTTGGTGGTTGTTATGTTGCGGTGTTGTAATGCTGTCGCTAGGCAATTTATATATGTTGTGACGGTGAAACATCTGCCTTTAGTCAAGTTCAGTTATTTAGATCTTTTTACATCCTGAAACTAATTTATTTCATTTAACAAAACCGTCCCAACTCAATGTCTTCTTAGCTTTCGACCCTGTCACAGTCTTCTTCTACATATGCAGTTAAAGTTGGTTTTAGACTTGTCGTGTCGTGTTTGAACAATGTTCAGTTTATTTTCTCACTTTAGTGAGCGGAGAGTGAATGTGTTTGTGAAATGTGATGACAGTGGTGGTTTTCTTCTTCTTCTCCTGTTTGTTCTTCTTCTGTCCGGCTGCAGGTTGTGGTGGACGGAGGTCTTGTGAGTCAACGTTAAAGTGACTCAATCAGCAGTTTCACTACTGCAAACTGTTCCAGGAACAGATCCACAATACCTCTGAAGACCAGTCAGCCTGGTGTGAAGCAATACCTGACACTGTGTGTGTGTGTGTGTGTGTGTGTGTGTGTGTGTGTGTAGGAATATAATCAGATAATTAATATGTTTGAGGCTGCAGAGTTTCTTCAGTGACTGGAGCCGACTGTCCAGTCAGGAGGCTGCTGTCGTCTGGTTGGATGTACAGATTTGTTGTTTAATGTTCGGTTTGATGTGAGGAAACATTTATAACGACAATGTTAGGTTTTAAAATTCTAACGTGATGTAGAAGTGTTAACATTACCATTGATCATGTGTCATCACGATCTGTTACATTAAACTTTTATTTTGTGCTGCGTCATGTTACAGAACAATTTCTTCTGTTACATTTTTGTTACATTACGTCTTGTTCACTTTGGTCACACTACATTGTGTTGCTTTGTGTTGCAATGTATTAAAGCTGTTAAAGTAAGTTTTTTGTTATGCGTTATGTTCCATTTTGTTGGATTACTTTTTGTTACATTATTTTATTTGTTGGTTGATTTAACAGGGCAACACGCTGCATTACATGATGATACATTATGTTTTGTTTTGCATTGTTACATAACAACACGTTACATGACTTTAGTGAAAAGATGTATTTGTTATCTATTACGTAATGTTTCAGGCAGATGTTGTCATGGTTACGTGAGACAGTCGTCTTGTTCTGGTGGACCAGATGAGCCCAGATGTGGGCATGTGTTGGTGTCGGCACTGACCGTTCATGACGTGATCGCACGTCTTTCACCTAACAGCAGCCCAAGTTCGCAGACTTGCGTTCTTCAGTCAGGATCAGGTTTCATTTGACCCCCCACTGCTGATCCTGATCCCCCAGAGGTCTGTGAAGTGTAGAAACCAGACGGAAAAGTTTAAACCTGCAGTCAGCTGCCATTCAGAGCAGGAATACAGAGTCAGACGATGTTTCTTAAAGCAGCAGGAAGTTAAAACACCTGCAGTCATGAATTATTTGGAGGGAAAAGTTTCTGGCAGGAAGAAGGTATTCATCGGAGGGATTTAACAACTCTCCTCTTCCCCTTTTGTAAAGATTCATCTTCCACCTGGGAAGATAAATAATTCAGACATTTTGGATCCCCCCCCAGAGGGGCTGGTGGGCTGAAAACCCTCAAACTGCCTCATCACTGCAGCAGACGTGTGAGCGTTGGTATCCATTATTCACACTTAAAGTCTGACTTCTCTTAAGGCAACCTAGATTCTTATGGGGTGGGGTGGGTAGCTTCAACATGCACCTCCACCCCCCCCCCCACCCCCCACCCCCCCCACTGGCAGCCACAGAGGCAGATGATTAATTGAACACTTACACAGAAAGATGAAGTTTGATGGGCTTCAAAATGCATGTAAAACAAGATCCTGAGTTCAAAAGAGAAGTTTTATTTTTTAATTCTTTCACCTCTGAACGTCTGCAGCTCGATTCCTTATTTATACAACACACACACACACTGTAACACACACACACACACTCTGTAACACACACACACACTCTGGAACACACACACACTCTGTAACACACAGACTGTAACACACACACACACACACTCTGTAACACACAGACTGTAACACACACACACACTCTGTAACACACATACACACTCTGGAACAAACACACACACTCTGGAACAAACACACACACTCTGGAACAAAAACACACACTCTGGAACACACACACACTCTGGAACAAACACACACACTCTGGAACAAAAACACACACTCTGGACCACACACACACACACAGTAACACACGCACACTAATTGTGTTTTACAACACAAGACAAGAAAACAAGAAAAGAGGTTCATCGTTCACACCTCTGACCTTCTTCTTCTTCTTTGGTTGAGACACACTGTCACCGCCCACACAGACAGTGTGTGAGTGTGTGTGTGTGGTATCAGTGTGTCAGGTCTTATCAGGGCACAGCAGCATGTTTCATGTAGTTTTTTTCTGTAATCAGACAGCTGAGGTGAGAGGGGCGTGGCTGCAACCGTCACACTCTGCTGCTGATAGGATTAACGTTTGACTCTCAGGTCTGCGGCTCGGGTGCACCTCCAGACCTCCTCCACAAATGTCCCGATTCACCCCATGAGGCGCCACGGGACCCAGCTGCTGTTCTAACACGTCCACTGATACAGATGTAGTGAAAATACAAATGTTTGCTGAGCTGCTTTGAAATAAATCGGAAGATATTGATGTCAGTAATCGAGTTTTCAACCAAATGCAGCTTATAGATAGCAGGTGGAGCTGATTATTAAACCACCACAAAAGAAGAGTTACGGCGATGAAGGTTACAGCCTCCTCATGGCTTCATGTGTTCATGTGATGAAGGTTACAGCTTCATGTGCTCATGTTCATCGTCATGTTTTCACTCAGTCTGTTTCTGGTTTTATCCGGGGGGGGCGTTGTTAACTGAACTTAAGGTGTTGAGACCTGATTAGTTTTTGGTGACTCGACTTGTTCAAAGAGGAACTGCTGCTCGTTCTTCTTCTGCTATCACACCTTCAACTCTGGAGGACTGATAACAACACACACACACACACATCCTATATCAACACACACAGCCCTGTTCAGACCTGCATTAACACCCGTCCTGGGTGACACCCGTCCTGGGTGACCCGTCCTGGGTGACCCGTCTTGGGTGACACCCGTCCTGGGTGACCCGTCCTGGGTGACACCTGTGTTGCTCAGCTCACAGTCCATCAGTTCAGACCCCGGGACCACTTGTGATCGGATCTCACTTCCTGCTCTGTATGTCAATGACAAACAGTCACTTCCTGTATTTCATACTTCTTCTGCTTCTTCTTCACCTTACTTCTCACTTTACATTTTTCTTCTTTCACTTCCTGCTTCCTACCGTCGCTGATGTTCCGATGAGCCAATCGGCTGCCGACTTGGCTCACTGAGCGACGGGCGAGTCGCATTACAGATGAATCTCTCTCTCAGAAACTTGTCTTGGCGAGTCGGAGAGTCAAATATCCTGAAGTTCTCTCAGTGGTTGGTGGTTGTTTTTAGGAACCCCCCCCCCCCCCCCCCCCCGTCCTCCCGTCCTCCCGTCCTCCCCCCTTCTGAGGGTGAATTACAGAGCGACTCTCCCCTTTTTGTTTTCTAGCTGGTCGACCACATGGGGAAAAAGCTGGATGTGGTGACTGTAATTACACAGCAGCCTGCCAACAGGTCGGCCATGGAAACTGTCTCTCCCCTCCTCCCCCTCCTCCCCCCTCACCGCTGTCTTTGAGGGATTTCTCTCCATTCTTAGATCGTCCGTCTACATTCCAGAGAAACGATCAGTTTCTGCTGCCAGGACTTCGTCTGAAGGTCCAACTCGTGTCAGCTGATTGACTTTATTTCCTCTTCAAAAGGTTTCAGTGAATCGGCCTCTTACATTATTATAGTTAGTAATTCAACTGAATAAATTAAAGTTCGTCATGTTTTCCAGAGATTCTAAATCAGTTTAAGAGTCTCAGTCTGGTTTTCAAAGTGTTTTACTCTTTTTCGAAATAAAACACACAACATTTTGACCATAACAATCTTAAATGTAAAATATTTGGAAATTAGTATATATAATTTGTACTGTATAATATATAAAATATCATATTTACTGTATAATGTAATATATATTATATATACTGTATTATAATAATAATAATAATAATAATAATAATAATAAAAATAATATATATGCTCAGGGACAGCTTCATCACACAGTCTATAAGACATCTCTATATATATTTATTACTTCTGTTTATACTCATCTACCTGTTCAAAGCTGTTTTACCACCACAGCAGTATATATATTTTATACTTTATACATATGATTTATTCCTATATTTTGACGTCTGTATAATATAAAATATATAATATACATATATATCATGTATTTTTTTATTATATATATATATATAATATAATATAAAATAGTAAAACTGAAAATATGAGACTTGAGAGAGACTGGAACCAGAGAATTGTTTGAATTTTTTCTGATTGAACCAATTGATAAATTAGCAGAATAATAAGTTATTGATCGACAGCTTTATTTTAAAACATGGGATAATTTTCAGTTTTTTTTTTATCTTTTCTTCTATTTTTTCATCGGAGCATAAAATCTTTCTTCACAAAAAAAGGAACGTCTGGGGAGTCATGTGATCAGGGCGTCCCCCGAGGATCCAGCGAGGCCTCAGAGAGGAAACATGAGGAACAATAGAGACTCAAATATTTACTGTCCAACAGCTCATCATCCAGTGTGTGTGTTGTTCTTATATCCCTGTGGGGACTGTCACCTGACTGCACACTAACCCACGGAGACTTGTGTCACTGTGGGGACAAAACTTGAGGTCCTCACTGGTCGAGACCTCTGTTTGAGGGTTAGACTTGGTTTTAGGGTTCAGGTTAAGGTTAGGCATTGAGTTGAGCTGTGATGGTAAGGGTAGGGGTAAGGGAAGGCAATATGTCCCCACAGAGGTAGAGGAACAAACACTATTTTCAGTAAGAACCTGAGTGAGAGGACAGTCAGTCCACATGAGGACCCAGGACTATATGCAGTCCAGCGCATAAAGAGACACGAATCAGAGCTCAAATAAAATGTTTATTTGACATCATATAATAACCACATATTTCACTACACTGTGATGTTCTTCACATTTATGTGTCTGCATGAAGTATGTTTATGCTTAAGATTGAAGGTAGTATTTGTTATATGTAATATGTCATATATATAAATATATAAAACAGAGAAAACAAAGATTCCTCTTATTCATTATTAATTTGTATAATAATTCAGTATTTTTTAAAATATATTTTATGCACATATTTACATGTTTAAACATGTAAATATGTATTAACACATATTTAAACATGTATACATGTATAAACATATTTAAACACTTATGTATGTGTTGGGCTGCCTGTTGTTCCTTCCTGTTTATCATTTCATTGAGCTTGAGCTGTTAAATTGATGTAGTAAATCCACAGAATATAAATGTAATAAAGTCATAAACATCATATTTACTGTTTATTCATTATTTGAATAAATTATATTATTAATATAAAGGTCCTGATATAGTTTATTTCATGTTTATATTCTGCTTATTAAAGCCAGATGTTTGAGTCCTGGCAATAATCAGTAATAATCAATAGTAACAGTAAAGATTCCTGCTGGCTCTCAGTGTGTGTGGGTGTGTTGATGTGTGGGGGGCCTCGGGGGCCCCTGAACATTTGTTGAGAGCGGTAACATGTGCGCAGGCCGGGCACAGATGGTGGCTTCAAATCGGAGGAGGTGGAGAGTGGGAGGGGTGATGATGGGGGGGTGACGGGGGTGTTTGGGCGGCTGCCGGAGTCTCTCGGCTCCCCCCTCTCCCTGCTGCAGTTTCCAGCCTGTTGCACCGGGGCCCCTGCAGATAAATGAGACTTTAATTCAATTAGGGGCTGGACACTGTTGACGCCTCACGGTAGGGCTGCCCCCCCCCCTCCCCGAGGAAAACTACCCACCAAACATTTCAGTGATAATAATATGAAACTTAAAGGAAAAGTTCAACTTTTAGGTACATTTGTCTTCCATACATTGATATCAGTGTTTAGCTTAGCTTACCACAAAGACTGGAAACATGGGGAACTGTTAGCCTAGCTCCATTAAAGCCCACTGAACCTCCTGGTGGTGGTCGCCACTTATCTACATGTTAAAGGTTAGACTTTATTAAAAATATGAAATATGATTGGACGAAACTGAATTTAAGAAAACACCAAACTGTTTTATAAAAATGTGTCACGTTTTATTTTCTGAAGACAGTTTTTACTAAAACGCAAGACAGAATTAAACTGCCAGGTCTGAAAGTGGTGTTCTGCTCGCTTTAAAAAGACAGACACTGGGTCTGTGTTGTTAGCCTAGCTTAGCACAAAGACTGGAAGCAGAGGGAAACTGTGACGGCTAGTCACCATTTGCAAGCTAATGCTAAGCTAACAAGTTGCACAGTGTGTGAAGGTAGTTTTTCATGGGTTTGAAAACAAGGAAAAAATAAGAATTAAAATTATCATTATTATCTGGTTTTAAACCAAATTTCCAATGATATATTTAACTGTGGATGTTAGTACAGTCCTGTAGATGTACTGGGAATCAATAATCCAAAACATTGATCATTACAATAAAATATTACAGAAGTAACTCAAATTCATTCTCGGACTGCGGTGTAATTATTCAGATTCACTATGTTGTGAAAGATGTTTTTGTGTCTGTGCAGAAAACAGCAATAACATTTGACTAGAAATATTGTCCAAAAGTATTTGGACACCCAATGAGACCAAATCCATATAAATAGAATGTGGGTGGGGGTTGAACTGCACACACTGGACACTGTTCATGTATCTGTTACCTGCCCCTGTGGGATGAATCACTTACAGCTTGCAGCCGCCAGGCAGCAACCTCACCCCCCCCCCCCCCCCCCCCCCCCCCGTTGCTCAGGTGATCTGCTCTCAGGCGAGAGAGAGAGAGAGAGAGAGAGAGAGAGAGAGAGAGACAGGAGAGCTGGTTTCATCTCTCATTACCTTTCAGTGAGCGGCAGGATGTGGACGCAGCACCTGGACGAGGATGATCGCGTCTGATCGGATTGATTTGTTTGATCGGTTTGTGGAATATTGATCAGTGGAAACAGGAACAGACTCACTTGGATGATCCTCAAAGGAATAAAAGGTTTAAAGCTGCGACGAGGAGATCACTAGGAGAACACCTCAAATCTGTCAGCTTGTTCTCAACCAGATGCCTGAAAATCTGGTCCAAGTCCCGCCCTCCATCGGCGTGTCATCGAAAGGAGGGCCGTGATTGGCTGCTGTCATTCACGCCTCACGCTAAGGTTTGATCTGATTTGATGTTTTATACTGATGAACCTCCGATGTGTCAATCAGTTGATGAATCGTTGATTTTAATATCTGATGAAGAAACGTAGTAAAACATTTGGAATTTCCACTTTATTGGATTAGAACGATTTATTACTTTAGATCAATCAATGAGGAAATAAACATTAGTTGTGTTTGTGTGCAGGGAAATCTGAGGTCCCCACCCTTGGGGGCGGGACCCCAGAGGGGCTGCAGCATCGATGCTAACGTGTTTCTGCCGTTGAGTTTGATGTTTCCGTAAAGAATCTGAAATCACGATCGTTCATAAATCTTCGTGTTCGTTGGCTCGCAGCTCGTTTGTAAAATCGAGTTTTGTTTGTGTTTTCTCATCGTGCAACGACGTTCACCTTCCTCCTTCTCCTTCAGTCTGTTGGCCGTCAGGACACGTCTGAGCCACGTGACCCCCTCCCCCCCGAAACAGCTGGAGGTGTTTGATTTGTTTGAATTAAAAAAAATGAGTCTGTTCTTCCGTCCAGAGAAAATGTTTGAGTGGGCGCGGGGGGGGGGGGGGATATTAATGTGTCTCTGTAGAACGCCCTGTTGGGGGAGGTGGGGGGGTAGTGCCCTGCGATGTGTCGTCGTCTCTTTGTCCACGACTCCCTGAATGGACACAAAGGTTGGAGGCTGCAGACAAAACAGCTCTGTGACATCAGCAGGTCGCGGCGGCGAGTCGGTGGCGACCAGAGCGACTGTCAGACACGTCATGCATACGTTTAGAGCTGGTGTGTGTGTGTGTGTGCGTGTGTGTGTAGAGGAACAAAATGGTGGATGGTGTTTTCAGACGAGCCGCCTGCGTTGCCCCCGGTGACATCTGCCACTCTGCCACAGTCATGTGACCCGGCAGGCAAACAGCGCCTGAATGTCTTTTGTTTGGGAGGTCACTGCCTCTCTGTGTCCGCCTGCTGCCCACCGACCAATCACAGCGCAGAGACACGCACTCCAACAACCTGCTGCTCCAGACTCTCAGATTTAAGGTGGAATTATTCCTGAACGTGAAGCTACAGATTCTTTACTCCAGTATTTCCATTTGAACCTGACAGCTGAGATACGTTTGTTAACTAGTCACTGATTCATAACTATTCATGAACTGCTAGTAAAGCATAGATACAACTCATGGAGGGTCACACTTTATGTCTTTAGTTTGTGTCTTTTCTTCTTCAGACGGCGTGAGCACTTTGTTCTTGGACCATTTTGTTGTTTAGTAGTTTTTTGTGTTTGTGATGAAACAGGAAGTTCTTCTTCAGTTTTTATTAAAGTGTATGAACGCTGTCTGTGAAGGATATTTTTCTTTCTGATGCTGCGGGTCAGAAATGCTTTCAGCCAAAAGGCAAACAGCACAATGGCAGTGGGTGGGTGGGGGGTTGGGGGTTAAGTCGTGGAGTGAGATCATATTATATCCCAACATATACCTTCGACCACACAGCGAGCATTCACGTCTCACTTTCAGCTCTTTCTTGTCCTCCTCTTTTCTTCCTGATCTCAGAGGGCATTACCCGGCCTGAACTCCCCCTAAATCCTGCCGGTCACACCTCTTATTAAAGCTGGTTTTGTCCCACGCCCTCCACCCCCGCCCCTGCTCTTGGTATTCAGCCCAGGTCAGCAGATTTCGGCCCGGCCCACCGTGGCTCCCCTTTTTAATTTGCACCTGTTGCGCAGTTGTCTGGGAGGCAAGTGCCGCAGACAAAGATCATATTATGAACAGATATGCGCTCCCTAATCTCCGTGTTCCTCCATGAGAAGCCGTATTTTATTCTCTCCTCCCTGGGAACCTGCAGCCGCTCGGATGTAAAGGTTTACAGTTTGGAAACTGGCAGCAGATAAAATCCCCGGAGGAGGAGAAAAAGCTTCAGCCACTGAGCTGCCAGCCGCCGCCTCCGATAAGACGCATGAGAGCTTGTCGAAATATTGCTTTATTAGGCAACACCGAAGTGAAAATGAGGCTGAAAATTGTTCCCTTTTCTGGCCGACCTCGGGCGGCTCGCTGGTTCCCATGATGTCATGGTGCCCCCCCCCCCCCCCCCCCCCCCCCCAGGTTTAGCAGCACCAGTGTTCTGATGCTTTGTGCTGTTTCTCATTTCTCTTCTGGATTAAAACACTTTTCATGCTGTTAGTATAATATAATTTTATAATATATCATATAGTTTGTATATAATGTTATAATCACAGTCTGTTGGTGGTGGCTGCTCGCATTTACAAAGTGCTGGTTATTGGTTATTGGTTATTGATACATCACCAGTCTCTGGAGTTACTGTTTCCACCTGTTTCCAGTCTTTATGCTTAGCTAAGCTAGCTGCTGCTGAATCAAAGTATTTGTCCTTTTACCTCAGTAAGGATCTGATTTTACAGTCCGTGTCCCCCGTTTGAACCAGTTTTATGTTCAGTCATGGAACATTTACAGTCTTCAGTCCCCCGAGAGTCTGACAGAAAAAGCCTCCCAGTCCAGGAATGTGCCCCCCCTCCTCCTGGTCCTGGTCCTGGTCTGTAACATGCCGGCCTGTTGTGTTTGTGTTGCAGTGTTGAACTATGAGAATGTGGTGGAGACGGGTTCAGAGACCGACGAGGATGACAGGACTCTGGTCTCTGAGGACAACGGCCCCGCCAGTGGAGGAGGAGGAGGGGAGGATGAAGAGGTGGGCAGCCCGGCTGGTGTGCCCACTCTGGAGTCGTCGCCCCGGGTCGCCCACGCCCTGCTGTCCTTCAGGGACCAGGAGGCCTCAGAGGGCCGGGACGGACTCCAGAACCACCGCCACCACTGGAGACTTATAGAAGACAGCAACAGACAGCTGAATGGCACCGGTGAGTCCCCATTGTCTCACAGGATGCTCAGCTGTTCTTCTGCTGTTCTGGAGCTTTCCATCATATCACATGAGCTTCATCAGCAGCTGGAGATTCACTGTGAGATGATGGAAAGCTCCAGAACAGCTACTAAATGGACCTTGTGATGCTCTGTGTTTCCTTGTTTTCTTACAAGTGAAAGAATCTGAGATAATTTGAGTGTTTTTCAGGCGAAATCAAAGATTTTAGGACAATTTCTGAACCACAACCAAGAAAGTAAAACATGTATCTGTTTGTAAAAATCTGCGTTCAGTGTCTCTAAAATCTTGATTGACTTGAAGAATTTGAAAACTTTAATTAAGTTTGTGTAATGGGTTGAGTCCACATGGTCCTCAGCTTTTTGTACATATTTTGTATTTGTATTGAATTGATGAGTGTTTAATTGATCAGTAGAATAGCAGGTGATGGACGGATGCTGTTGAGAGGACAGTCGGTGTCCCCAGAGCCACAAAGACAAATTATTTTAATTGGGTTTTAAACGGGCTTGTTAGGCGGAGAGGGACTTAACACAGCCAATAAGATCTGAGTTTTATGACGGCCAAGTTTAATAAGACCGGCAGGGAGACAGAATCTATCAGAGAGACAGAATCAGAGAGACAGAATCAGGGAGACAGAATCTTTCAGAGAGACAGAATCAGAGAGACAGAATCAGTCAGACGGACGTTCGATCTTTCGGACTTGTTTGACTCATTGGACTCATTGAGCTTCTCGGTCCAACAGAAGAAGAGATGAGGCCGGTGGTCACACTTGGTCCTGTCTGAGCGACAGATGGAGTCTCAGTGTTCTCGAGTACAAACGACACGTCGAGCTGAAGAAAGTGAGTCAGCTGCTTCTATCAGAGATACTGAAGGGAGGAAGAGGAGGAGGAAGAAAGACAGAAGGAAGATAAACATAAAAATGAAAAAAGAAGACGAACAGGCAAGATGGAAGAACAAAAGGAAAGAAGAAGGTGAGAAAGATGAAGACAAAAATAAAGAAGCACAGAGTGAAAGGTTTGGAAAAAGAAAAGAAAAATCCTGGACGGAAACAAAAGAAAAGAGTGAAAAGGAGGTAAGACAAGAGAAAGAAAAGGGAACAAAGAAGAAAGAAAGAAAGAAAGAAAGGAAACAAAAGAAAGAAAAAAGAAGAAAAAGGAAAAGTTAAAGTACAACAAAAGAAATAGAAGAATAGAATAAAAGAGGCTTAGAAGAAACAAAATAGTGCAGGAAAGAGATAAAGAAGGATCAGCTTTTTGAACCAGAAACAGAGGTAAACATTCATTATTCCTCTGTCACCTCCATCTTGTCTCTCAAGGAAAGAACGAAGGATGATAACAAAGACTCCATTTTACTTTCTACAACAACAACAACAGGAGGAGGAGGAGGAAGAGGAGGAAACAGAAAGTGAAGAAGAAGGAGTGTAGACACTTGTTCCAGTGTTCCCATCAGAGGAACTGGTTCTTCTTCAACCTCAATAAGAAACTGTACTTAAACATTTTCTACTTATGTTCAATTCAGACAACACAATCTTTATTTTCTCTCTGATTTTATAACAAATATAAGACAGAAAAATAAATCTGTGGAACTTTTTTCTGATGACACATCTTGAACTTACATAAATGTATCCAGTCAAATGTGATTTGAGTTGATGAGCTGACAGCCTCGTGTGGCTTGTTACTGGACCGAGATCCTGCGTTTGGGCTGCAGATTGTGGGCTTGGCCTCCGTGACGTCGCCCGTTAGTTTGTGGCTGGCCATCAAACAAAACAGTAACAGAACAGTACAGTAAAGTACAGTACAGTACAGTACAGTAACAGAACAGTACAGTAACAGTACAGTATCAAAACAGTACAGTAACAGAACAGTACAGTAACAGAACAGTACAGTAACAGTACAGTATCAAAACAGTACATTGACAGAACAGTGCCGTAACAGAACAAAACAGTAACAGAACAGTACAGTAAAGTACAGAACAGAAACAGAACAGTAACAGAATGGATAAGTACAGAAACCGTACAGTAACAGTACAGTACAATAACAGAACACTACATAAACAGTACAGTAAGAGTACAGTAACAGAACAGAACAGTACAATAAAAGAACAGTATTTGACTTTCTCTGACAATGATGACAGTAATATCAGAGTCATTTTTAACTTCATCTTCCACGGGTGAAGGCAAGCAGCTCGACATGAGAATTACATTTATTCTCTGTATTTCCGTTTCTTCATTGTTGTGATTTGGTTCAAATGATTTCATTGTAAAAACCACAAATCCTCTTGTGTATTTATATTTCATATGTATTTATTCCCCTTTCACTCCCCCGGGGTTATGGGATGGTGGAGAAGGCAGTACTCCCCCCCACCCTCCCTCTCTCTCTGTTGTTGTGGGGGAGGAGGTGTGTCCTTCCTTTGAAGGGCTGAACGAAGCTTATGATACTTGTGACTCCTGTTGAGGCGTCACATGAGGAGGCCCAGGAGGAACCAACACAATAGGCCACAGTTAGAGTTTCACTCATTATGTGGAAAATACCTTCAGATTGTGATTCTGTCAGAGTCCAGCTGACCGCCTGCAGCACCCAGACCTCCATCCAAACAGCTCTGAGGGGAGGAGGAGGAAGAGGAGGAGATGAATAATTATCTCTTTATGTTATTTTATTTAACAGATGACAGGAAAGACGAGTATGAAGATCTCGGTCCGGAGGCGTCCCTGCACACTGTGGGAAACGGTACAGGTAAGATTAATATGTAAAAATACTGAGGCTCACCCTTTAGTTTAATAGAAAACATAGTCACACTATGGAAGCCCATTCATGACAAGAAAAGAAGAAAAAAATAGATAAAAATATTTGAAATGACAAATTAAAAAATTAGTCTGTCATCATTCTGACTTAGTTTTTTCTTCATTAAGTATTATTTGGCTTAATATGTAATAATATTGACGTAGCAGGTCATCATTTCCAAAAAATGTTTTAGGAAGTTAGAAAGAATAATATAATTTGATACTAATTATAAAACCCAAGTAAAGATTAATTCATTTAGTTTTTATTATCTGTAGAATTACAAATATCTATTTCACTGTTTTCCTGTAAAGTATCTCATAGTTTTGACTTAATGAGTGGCAGCTCAATGGTTTTCTGTTTCCTGCCAAAAATATATTTCTTTACTCATGTCATGATTTTGAGTTGGAGCTCGTCCTCACAGTGTAGGGGGGAGGCCAGATCTCATGACCATGAACACATGCGAAGTTTCAGGTCGTAAACTTGTTGAAAAGGTCTATAAAAGAAGTGAAGATGTAGTTTCCACCACAAGGCTCTGGATTATCTTTGGTTCACTAGTTATATATTTTATATATATTCAGTACCATCTCTGCTGCTCCACATTGTAACGCACATTTTCATGCAGATGATTATGGTTTATATGCCACAGGCTCATTTAAACACTTAAAACTAAATGTTTGCTGTTGACAAACTGCCTCGTGGCCCTAAACTCATCACCTGTTTGTTTCCTGTGATCAGTGAAGCGACTGGAAGGCGTCTCTGAGCTGGAAGAGTACTTTCTGAAACGTAAATTGGAGGAGGGCGATGGTCACCCGGCAACTATCGCAGAGTATTTGCAGCGCAGCGACACTGCCATAATTTACCCAGAAGCCCCGGAGGAGGTGACGCGACTGGGCACGCCGGAGGCCATCGGGCCGGACGAGAGCGAGCAGGGTAGGATGATCTGAGTGAAATACCCCGAAAACAACATAATAAATATTCAACACGTGAATCTTGTTTTGGGAAGGTCAGATATATGTGTGTGTGTGTGTGTGTATATATAAAATGATTGTAAAAATAAAGGCAACTGTAAAATATTATATGATCACGTGTTCAGAAACTCATCCAGGTAAAATGTGTTGAAAACGAGTTTCCAAAACAAAGCTGTAAATATTCAATTTCAGCATTATGAAGGAAACTAAATTTGAGTCCATTCTCAGTTTGTATTAGTAAAAATAGAAAATATTTTTTTTTGTGAGTTAGAGACCTTTTTTGAGTTAAAAAAGCGAAATATTTTATCCATAATGACTTTATGGAGTCAATAAAGGCTGCAGGGGGGTGTAAAAAGATAAACAAAAAAGAAAAAGAATAAAATCTGAAAACAAGAAAATTCCCTAAAAAAGATAAACGAATGAAAGTGTGAGAGCTGACGGTGTATTCATTGTGAACATGGTTAGTTAGTTAGAATAAATACACCAGTAACTACTTTCTGTTCCACTGACCCATTTACCCATCAGCCTCCACGGCCTGACCTTTGACCTCTGTCTCTCTCTGGCTGCAGACCTGCTGTCTGGCACACCTGACGACTTCGCCCAGCTGCTCACCTGTCCGTACTGCGACCGCGGCTACAAACGCCTGACATCTCTGAAGGAACACATCAAATATCGCCACGAGAACAACGAGGAGAGCTTCACCTGCCAGCTGTGTGCCGACACCTTCAGCCACCGCACACAGTTAGAGCGTCACATGACCACGCACAAACCCGCCAGAGACCAGGTAAAGTACACCTCCAAAAAAAAGCAGCAAATAATTACATTTTAGCATTCAGAGCTGACTCCTTACATCATCTGGAACTGGAACTGAAAGTGGAACAGATTAGAAATGAGCACAAATAAAGACACAAACAGGCCGTCTCTTATCTGAAATATCTCATTGTGTCGTTTTCAGCAGCATGTAAATATAGTTCAGGGTGTCAGACAGTAATCTAATAACAAGCTGCTGTTAAATGTGTCGCCTGTTTGCTGCTGCGCACCATCCAAAACTCACATTAGAGTCGGTAACTAAGCACTGAATCATTCAATTTACCAATTACACTGTGATCATAATGAGATTTCCTGAGTTAAAGCCGGCAGCTTCAGACCTCCTCAGATCTCTCTACATACCTGACCCCCCCGCCCCCCCACCCAGCAGCAGATGGTCTTTTCCCTGCTGGTTTAAAGAATCATAATCCCTAAATGACCTTAAGTGCTTGTTTATTTGTGTACTTGGTCTGAGTTAAACCATTAAAGAGAGAACACATGAATTATATCAGAACAAAGAAACCAAAACTGTTCTTTAATCACAAAAATAATTCACATTTTTATATATGTTGTGATTCCAGCTGAGTTCAGGCTCTAAATCATAGAAAGTTTGTTGTTAATGAAACGTATCCGCATCAGTGTTAAACAAACCTTTTATACTGCAGCAGTCTTCTTCTACAAACCGTCTTTAAGACCCTTCAGTGGGACTCAAAGTGCCTAATTTCAATTCAGATAAAATAATCCATTTTAATTTTTAAATAAAAAAAACAACAAAAAGACTTATATTTATATTATTAAACTTTTGTTCTCATTTGTGTCGTGTTGAAAAACTAATGTTGGTATCATAAAGTATAAAAACCACAGATGATAAACAGGCTTTTGGTTTCTTGGACTTAAAACAGTTAAATTAGGCTTTTTTTCACCTTTTACAGGATCACTACCTGCAGCACTGTGTGTCACGTGGTTGTTTTTCATTTAATTAACTGCTAATTTGTTAGTGAATTTGCACCACTGAGGTGCAACACTTAAGCAAGGCGAGTCCTAACCTGGTCCGGCCCTGCAGAGGAGCCTTTTGTCTGAATCTGTTACTGTTTTAGTTTATCGGCCTCACGTCGTGTCTGACCGGAGACTCCAGGCGTGTTTTCTAGACACTGTGTGTGTCCGCCTGACGTGTGCAGACATATTTGATCAAGAAGTGGTGTGAAATGCCGATAAAAGGTTTCCACACCTTCAGAATACTTAAGAGATTTTATTTAAACTCTTAATGTGTAACGGTCAGTTACATGATATCCTGCAGTGTTAAAACACCACCTGACCAGATCCAATATTAAATACAGACTCATTTTACATACCAGAGTCACTGCAGAGGGACCTTCGCTGACTCACCAGCACAACATTCAGACGGGAACTTTCAACATGTATCTCTGATATTGTGAATATTTTAGTCGTGGTCATGAATCATCACTTTTCGTTCTTCCTGCATGTTGATTTCCATTCTTGTTTTTTGTGTCATTAGTTTGATTTGAACTTGTGGAAATAAATGAAACTCAAACCAAACAGAGAAAGATTTGTTGAAGCTTTTTATCCTGTTAAATGACCAGAAGAAATTATTCTGTATAAAGCAGTTTACCTTCATCTACATGTGAAACGAAGCTCCCACTCTCTCTCTGCAGTCTCCCCCCGACTCTGTTTGTGTTTGTTTATCTCTGTATTTGCATTTCAAATAGTGGAATGCACCTACACGACAAACTGTTACCTCTGAACAAAGTCAGCCCACGCTGTTTCTCAGAAAGCGCTTCAGATAAAAGAAGAATCTTTCTGTCTCTATCAGATGTGCTTCACTAAATACTATTAAATTCCCCCGTCAGCTTCTGTTCCACAGCCTCGTAATCTGCTTCCCACTCGTCCTCCATCACATGATAACTCTGCTCTTTGTTTTTCTGTCTGCAGCCGCCGCTGCTGAACGAAGGAGCTGGAAACCGCAAGTTCAAATGCAGCGAGTGTGGAAAAGCCTTCAAATACAAACATCACCTGAAGGAGCATCTTCGTATTCACAGTGGTGAGTCGCCCTGCCTCCATCTTCCAACTAATAATGTTCCTGTTCAGCTCTCGGCTGAATGACTCATGACATTTTCTGAAGTCATTTGACCTGTTTCATATCTGAGTGATTCTGACACCAAAACTCAACACAAATAGAAACTTTTCTTCGAATTAACAATCAATGATTTTATCTTTCTGAGTACATTTTCCTGTACTGCAGGAATGCAGTTACATGAATGATTCATATTTACACATTTATGTCAAGTCATTCTTCTCTAATTCACTGTGATGCTGCATGCTCACACTGATCACACTAACAAGCTGATGTTCACCAGGTAAAATGCAGCATGTTAGCATGCTAACATGAGCTCACCGGCAGTAAATAGTGCAGCTGAGGCTGATGATGTCTTCAGTTCTGCAGGTATTTGGACATAAACCAAAGTGTTAGACATGTCAACATGTCAACCTGATGATGAAAAGGACCAATAAAGTTTTTCCAGTTCATCCTGAGGGGAACATGACGGCTGAACCACATTTCATCACAACCATCCAACAGCTGATGAGATGTTTTAGTCTGAATGAAAGTGGTGGACCATCAGACATTAATATCTATATAATCCTCAAGCAAGGTTACAAATATTCCCACTGAGCTTTTACAATGAATTTATCACATAAGTGATCAAATGTGGCAAAAATAACTACTAGGAAAACAAATTCAGTCTAGTTGTAAGGAGCTTATTAGTGCACTGTAAATCTGATTGAAACCAATAAGTAGAGGAAAAGGTGATCCATTGGAAAATAACCAGACATTTAATTGGCAAAAGTGCCCAAATGTTACAAAAAACTAGCTCACACGCTTACAAGCCACAAATAAACATTTTTACGTGCAAGTCAAATACAGAGTTGAAAACCACCCAATACGATCATACTGATTGTATGACGCACCACTTGATAGATCAGTATTTATTTGAAACAAAAAAATAATCCATATTTCATGTTATGTTGCAGGTGAGAAGCCGTACGAATGCTCCAACTGTAAGAAGCGATTCTCCCACTCCGGCTCCTACAGCTCCCACATCAGCAGCAAGAAATGCATCGGCCTGATTCCAGTCAACGGACGAGTACGCAACGGAAACAACGGCAAGCCTGGCTCCTCTCCCAACTCCACAACCTCATCGCCTGGAAGCCCCGCCCTCGCCCAGCTCCGCCACAAACTGGAAAACGGGCGACCACTCGGCCCTCCAGACCAGCAGGGTCAGCTCGACATAAAAGCCGAGCCGATGGACTTCAACGAGTATCGGCTGCTGATGGCCTCCCAGCATGGTTTTGGGGGACCGGGAGTTTACCTGAATGGCCGTGGCGGAAGCCCCCTGGGCATCCACAGCTCCTCCCATAGCCCCCTTCTGGGAGGCATGGGGCTAGACCTTCCCATGCTGGGCTATGCAGGGCCTCTTATGAACAACCTGAGCGAGGTGCAGAAGGTGCTTCAGATTGTGGACAACACAGTGTGCAGGCAGAAGATGGACGGGAACCCAGAAGAAATCTCCAAACTCAGGGCCTACATGAAGGAACTGGGGGCCCAGATGGAGGAGCAGAAGATGGCCCAGGCCGGCTTCCAGGTGGTGGGCCATGGCAACCCCACAAAGAGCATCATCGACTACACGCTCGAGAAGGTCAACGAGGCCAAGAGTCTGATTGATGATTCCAAGAGGCAAGTGGACGTCAAGAAGGAGAGGCCAAACCACTCAGTTGATCTCAGCGGTGAGGAGAAATCCCACGATGGCCAGAACCAGTTCCTGCCGTTCTCCTGCCAGTACTGCAAGGAGAGCTTCCCCGGGCCAATCCCACTGCATCAACACGAGCGCTACCTGTGCAAAATGAACGAGGAGATCAAAGCGGTCCTGCAGCCTGCTGGGACCAGTCCTGCCAGCCGCAGGGGGGTGATGCCCTCTGAGCTTTCCAGTATTGAACGAGCCACCAGCCCTATCAACCCCTTCAAGGACCACGTTTCAGTGCTCAAGGCCTACTTTGCCATGAACACTGAGCCCAACTCAGAGGAACTGCTCAAGATTTCAATTGCTGTAGGCCTTCCCCAAGAATTTGTCAAGGAGTGGTTTGCCCAATGGAAGAGCCAAAACCACCACGGAGGCAGTCTGAGGAAAAAGTCGCCCCCTCCCGGTCACAGTGGACCGGACGTCAACCACAGCGTGAGCAGGTCACCCATGTTGCTTTCTGCCATAGATTTACATGGAGGTTTCACTAATGGTGACGCCTCCCACAGACTCACAAAGGCCAACCAGTTTACAGCCAACAGGCAGACAACAGGGGACAAACCACTAGACCCCTTGGACCACTTGAGGAGCAACACTCCATCACCCCTCAACCTTTCCTCTACTTCCTCCAAAAACTCTAGCTCTTACACTCCAAACAGCCTAGCTTCTGAGGATGCACACGGGGATATACCACTGGATCTGTCACTGCCCAAACACATGGCACAGAAGCTAATTTCTGTGGGGGAGAAGCGACACAGGTCCAACGGTTTCATCACTGAGCGCAGTGGCGAGGCTCAAGGACGAGAACATGCCTCCCGGCCCTTAGATCTGGTCAACATCAAGAAGGAGGTCCTGGGATCTGATGGAGGGAACTCCGTCCACCAGCTGGAGAAAAGCACCAGTCCTATCTTTGGGATTAATCCCTTCACTGGTGGCCCCGTCTACACCTCTCTGCCACCTCACGGGGCGTTTCCTCCTCCCACCTTTATGTCTCCTGCCCAGGCCACGATCCCGGGCCTCAGGCCCTACCCAGGCCTCGACCCCATGAGTTTCCTGCCCCACATGGCCTACACCTACGCTACAGGGGCGACCACATTCGCTGAAATGCAGCAGAGGAGAAAGTACCAACGGAAACCAGGTTTCCAGGTAAAAATAGTCAACAATGTAAATATTGTAATTTTTCTGGGCCTTCTAAAGTTGACTTATGTGGGTGTTTCCTTCTACCACCTCTTTGGTTAAAGTCTGGTTTAGACCCAAGGTGGTCATCCAAGTGCCATGGAGAGCCAACAGAGAGCCAACAGAGAGCCATGAGTACTTCCCCTCTACTTCAAGTAGTGCTAATACGTGGATCTTTGGTTTGGATTTAAAACCTACAGACTGTTGTACACATGGTACATTGTTGTGCCATGCAACAACAACTGTATGCATGTGTGTTCTGCGGCTGTAAATCAATGTCATGTTACCTCGTCCTTCACTTCTGAGAGAGGACAGTCATTTACAACAGAAGTCCCTTGGCAGGAAGGCATAAATGTAGGTGGTTGACAAAACAGTCTTACCACAATATCCATGAACAGCTGTTCTGTAGTTCCTGGTTGTTGCCCAGTTGTCAGGAAATTGTAGATGTTAAGCTTTTTGTCAACTTCTTCTATATAAATGAATAAATAAATGAGCAAAAGTTGGGAGAGGAGATGCCACAATCATCTCCGGCTGTACTCAAACTGAGGACGTTGCAGGTTATTGTCGGTGCTTTAACTCCTCGTCCAGAGTCCCCCCATTAACGACTCTTTTCAAGAGTCCACTTTCAACCCTGAAGCCAACATAGGCGAGAAGGCTAAAATAAAAGAATAGAAGAATAAAAGTAGAATCTATAATGATCCATGACAGCCTTCTGCTGAGGAAGATGTGTGTTATGATCAAAAGCTACAGATCCAGAACAGCTGCCAATGGTTTTGTTAAGTAAATAAAGGTAGTATCAAGGACCATTGATGAAGTTACTCAGGTGATGAGTCTCAGTACTGCTCAGTTCCTTCCTTTTTGTTTCTCGGAGGAATGGCCACAGTTTGGTCCTGTGATAAATCACTAAATTCTGTTTACCTGATATTTGTCTTTATCTGTGAACACAATCCCAACACTTCATGCAAAAAATCCCCGTCCCATATCCCCCACATCCCACCCCTCCCTTTACGTGTCTCCTGGATGAAGGGACTTACCCGGGTCGGGCCTTTAAGCCCTGTCCAGACTTGGGATCATGGAGGCGGTGGGGGGTTGGACCAGAAGGTGTCTCCGAGTGTGGACAGGTGTGGGATTATGAGACATATTGAAACGATCTGTCTTTGTGTCTCAGGGGGAGCTGCTGGACGGGACGGCGGACTATCTGTCAGGCCTGGATGACCTGACAGACAGCGATTCGCTGCTCTCCAGGAAGAAGATTAAGAAGACTGAAAGTGGTATGTACGCGTGTGACTTGTGCGACAAAACATTCCAGAAGACCAGTTCCCTCCTAAGACACAAATATGAGCACACAGGTATATATAACATTTGGACACTTCTTTTTTACCCCACCCCCGATGCTTTTGTGCCCTCTCCCTTCATATCTTATGTCTACAATTTTTTGTTTCTTTCTCTCCTTCTTATTTTTATTTGGTCACGTGCCCCCCCCCCCCCAGTAATTTTTTTCTCTTTTTCTGCCTTTATTTTTTTTTTTCTGTTTTGTTCTCTGTAAACCATGGCCTTTAACATGTTCCTTTCTTTTCAGCAGGGGGTAGGGATCATTTAATATGGAGAGGATTACATAAACATTCAGTGCCCCAAATATAAGCAACATTTTCTCCGGCATCTCATTCATATTGTGATGTGTTTGTGTAGAAAGAGATGGAGGAGGAGGAAGAGGAGGAGGAGGAAGAGGAGGAGGAGGTTTGCATGTTTGCATGTGTTGCTGTTCGTGCATGTGTGTGCACTCTGACTGTATGGGAAGATCAAAAGGAAATATTAATTACTGCAGAGAGATCTGGTCCATTTCTTCCAGTTCTGAACTGGAAACAAAGTTTGTGATATGAATACACCAGTAAACATCTAACAGTTGAACTATCTGTCAACCCAACCCATCGCTTTAATGTTGACGCTTGACTCTAAGTACGTCATATACAGCAAAAATTTGATGGACAACGGCATGATTTACAAAACAGTAAGGGGTTATAGTGTACCGGACTCCAGGTGTCCTATTTCATACATTTTACTCTTCATTTTCTTTTTGTACCGATCCGTCTTCACTGACTGTCCAGGAAACAATACTTTTTGGTCATATTATAAATGGATGATCTTACCTGAGTGCCGTTCTGTTAGAAAACAAACATATCAGGCTGAAATTTGGCGAATGTGTGAAAATGACGGTCCTGAAAATGTCAAATTTTGTATTAATTAGATCGGATCTTTATTCATTTGGTCAATATGAGAAACAAGCAAAATACATTTTACTGGAGGCCTGGAGGTAAGAAATCTGGGCACAAATCAACCCTACATTAAAGACTAAGTTCAAACCACAGATCATTCATCTTACCTGCGTGCCTTTGTTAAAGGGGCAGGTTGTAGATTTCATTATTAGATTTTTATTAGAACTTTCTGTTGTTGGAGTCTTGTTTTGATCTGTGCAGGAAACAAAACTTGCTCATGCGTCCACAAATCATCCTGATCTGATCTGGACAGAAAATCGGAAATAGAATCAGTAGTTTGGTAGAAACCACAAAGCAACGACCTCACCTGAGTCCCGTCTTCTTTAAAGACCTGTGACCTGTTGTAACTTCGTCTCTTACACTCAATTGCATCACCCCCAGCTCAGGCAGGAATCTGCCGTCTCGGTTATTTTTGCCGCACTGTGTGTGTTTGTGTGTATTGCGGTGAACTATGCCAGCTATGGTCGATGTTTCAGCCATTCCAGGTCTATTTGTGGCTACGATCTGCCTGCATGTGTGTTTGGTAGGCGCTGTGCATGTACGTGCGTGGATTTTCTGAGTGTGTGTTGGCACTGCCGGGGTGAAGCCGTGTTTTTGGTGCATGTGTGCGTGGGACGTGTGTTTGGACGGCGTTCAGCCTGTTGGTTGGCAGCAGCCTGAAGCTTCCTGTTCAGAGTCAGATGGAAGAAATCTGTGCTGGTGCGGAGTCGTAGTAAATCCACGAGTGTGTGTGAGAGAGTGTGAGTGTGAGAGAGTGTGAGTGTAAATGTGTGTGTGTTGCGGAGGTGTTACGGCTGTGAAGGGTCCATGCTCCTCCTCAAGTTTAAATCTGGTGCTGTGATGTCATCAGAGCGCCGCAGGTTCACGTTTCTTTGTGGCGTCTCAGGCATCTCATCTCGCTTCACTGTCGTCGCGGCAACAGACAGAAACAGAAAATACCCAGGAGACTTATTTTGGAGCGGGCTTAATATCAGATCTGCTCTTTCAGCTTTGCATGCTGGGATTTCTCAGTTAAAAACCAACCAATCACGTGTCCTTCAATAAAATAACAGCCAATCAGCTGACAGATTTCCACTTTTATTTAGTTTTTCTACAGGACTGTCTGTTGGTGAACATGAGACGTCGCCATGATGATGAAAATCAAAACGATTTTAATATTTTCCGCTGAAACCTAAATTTAATTTTGCTGTATTTATTATATAAGTAGTGTATACGTTTTGATCAGTTTCCAAATCTTTAATCGGTATCATGTTGAATTATAATATTCCTCCACTTTAATGTCAGACAGTATCGATGTTCAACTTCATCCACAGTCAGAAGTTTAAACCACAAACTGTTACTGACCCACAGATATATACATATCAAATATAACATACTTATCTTTAATTATTTGTAATTATCACCCACTGATATCGCAAATATTTTGTTTTTTTACAGACATAAAATAAAGGAAGAGTCAAACTTTGTCCGTAAACATTTCCATTTATACTGAAACAAATGGAGAGAGAATCATTCATCAATGATTGGATTAATCGTCAATATGTCAGAAAACTTTACAAACCATTCGATAATAATTAATAATAAGTAATCGATTGATGGATGTACACATTGAGGATATGAAAGTCTCTCATTGAAACAGGACTTGCTGATGTTTCTTCTTCTGTGTCTGAAGCCCAGCGGTGAGCTGCATGTTGGTGACTCTTCTTCTGCTCCTGTCGTTGTGTCTCTGCAGGGAAACGTCCTCACCAGTGTCAAATCTGTAAGAAAGCCTTTAAGCACAAACACCATCTCATTGAACACTCGCGGCTGCACTCCGGAGAGAAACCATACCAGTGCGACAAGTGCGGGAAGCGCTTTTCTCACTCGGGCTCGTACTCGCAACACATGAACCACCGATACTCGTACTGCAAGAGGGAGGCGGAGGAGCGTGAGGCGGCCGAGAGGGAGGCCCGAGACAAAGGTGGAGGAGGAGAAGGAGGCGTGGTGGATGGAGGCCTAGAGCCAACGGAGCTGCTGATGAGGAGGGCCTACCTGCAGGGGCTGGGGCCACTCGGGTACTCGGACCCCGAGGACCAGCAGGAGGACAGCGGCGGCGGTACGATTCTGAGGGATAGCAGGGAGGGAGGAGGACGGGACGAGAGGGAAGTGGACAACAAGACGTACGAGGAAGTAACAGATAGACAGGAGACAAGTTTCAGGGAAGGAGAGGAAGAAGAGGAGGAGGAGGAGGAGGGCGACAGCAGGCGGCAGATGGACTCGACGAGGGTTGGCGAGGGCAAAGACACTACTCAGCTGCTGGACGAGAGTTCACGAGAAGGGAAAACAGATGGCAAGTCGGACCAGGATGACTGATCCCGAAACAAACAAAGAAAAGCTTTCGAACATTTGTCACATTGGCTCGATTCAGAAGGAAGATGTTTTTATTTTGAAGGGACTGTACACAAATTATCGGGGGTGTGTGTGTGTGGGGGGGGGCTTTCCCTGTAGGATTTATTGTAAACAAAGTAAGAAGTGACATCATAAAGGTGTGTTTTACCTGACGACAGTTCCGTGTTGTCTTTACACTCCCTCCTGTTAATCCTGCATTAAAACAGGAAGCTGAACTACACAAAAGACAAATCGTGACTTTAGATTTATCAGGTTCCATCTGATTCACGGTTTTTGACAAGTTACAAAAAAATTATGTAGATTTATTATGACTGTTATGACCCTAAAACTTAAAAAGAAATAGGATTTCACTATAAAGTCGTTCTCTAACAGTCTTCTTCATGTCAAACAACAATCAGTTTAAGCTCATGAGATGTTGCTCGTCATGAAAAACACTAAACTCTCATTTTCTGTGTTGTTTGAAGCTGCTTAAAAGCTGATTTTTACCGTTAGCTACAATGCTAAACAGCCGATTTGCTTGTTGTTATAATTACATAGCTCATGCTCACGTTTGTAAGAAAGAATTAATCAACTGAATTCAAAATAGCTTCAGGTTTCTATCTGTTAGTTAACGTTTCAGGGTTTGATGCTAACCACGCAGCTAATCTTCTAACGCTAAAGTTCGTTAGATTAGAGATCATGTTTCCTCGTTCAGTAACGACGATGAACAGAAGGTGGATAACATGACAGATCAGCACTGAGACGATCGAGCAGCGCTCCACGAGCTGCTGTAACGGACTAACACTAACATGTTCCCGGCTAGAAGGCAGTGGTTAGTGCAGGTCACCAAGGAGCTCTGCGAGTCGTCACTACTGAAAATATTCACCAGGTTAACTGCGCTGCGCCTTTACAAGGATTTATCTGAAATACATCTGATGAAGAAAAACACATTTAAAAGTGTGATTTTGGTGTTTAGAGGCCTTTAAAGTTTTATTTGAACAAAAACGAGAACATCTGAAAGG
This sequence comes from Lateolabrax maculatus, assembly GCA_031216445.1. Taxonomy (NCBI): domain Eukaryota; kingdom Metazoa; phylum Chordata; class Actinopteri; order Acropomatiformes; family Lateolabracidae; genus Lateolabrax; species Lateolabrax maculatus. The sequence goes on from CM062208.1 coordinate 272,964, forward strand.
TCTCGGATTACAGGAAGAACCTGATAATTCAAATGTCACAAATTGTTTGGTATAAAGTTCAACATGTTTCCTACTTGTTCTACTAATCAGACGATATATACATTAATAACTTACATTCTTTTGCTAACAACACTTAAACAGTGAAAGTCGATGCAGCTCCTTTCCACCCCCGAATCCTTTCGTACAGTCCCTAAGTGGAGATGCAACTCGGTGACGGCCAGCGTCCAAGTCGTAAAGCTGGGTGGGATTGTTTAAAAATCCACATTATGCAAAAAATAAAAAAGAAGATAAAAGAAGAAGTAATAATGATTATCATTATAATGAAGTGAAGCTGTTTTTAATGTACAGTATTATAAAGGCCTAAAAGCTGTGTGGTGCTATAATGTTCTTAACTTCCTGTGTCTCGTTGTGTTCGAAACCCCACATCAGGAAATTGCACTCAATCCCCGAATCACTACAAAATAAAAAAAAGGAATAAAAAAAATAAAAAGAGGGAAAAAAGCCTCGAACACTCGGTCACTTCCTGTCAGTGTTATTGTTGTATTTTCTGTCTCTTTCTACTGTGACGTTTTTTATTTTGATCCTGTTTTATTATTTTTGAACTAACCACACGATTTTGGGCCTCCTGATTTTTTTTTCTTTATGTGAAGGAACATTTAAACCTGTGTGATTTTTAAAATAAAATGTTGATGTGAGTCTTAAACAGGAGAGGAAGGAGCGTAATATAAAAGGGCTCCGTTTTAAAAAGATAAAAATAAAAAAGGACAGAGCCTTTTCTTTGTGTGTTGATTTTTCTCCAGAGAAAGCCTTATATGCAAACCTTTTCACCTGTTTTCTGCAAAGTGCCATCCCTGTACAGTGTACATCACCTGCTGTACATCACCTGTCCTCTCTGCTCTGCTTCACTAGTAACAATGAGTTTTTGATTCGTCAGTATTAGCATAGATAGACGGCAGTTTGTTAGTTTACATATGTTTGTGCAATTTTCTGTATTTTTTTTGTTCCATGACAGTATCTTTTGTCAGTATTACTATTTTTGTTTTTGTTGAATTTTCCAACACAAATTTAAAATCTTTTTGTTTTTATTTGAGAATTTACCATTTTATTTATGTGACTCATTTTATATTTCCTAATTTTATTTATTTCATACTGTAGTGTACAGTATTAGAGTTCCTCACAAATAGATATATTTTAGTAAAAATGATTCTGTCATTGACTATTGGAGCTAAACTATGAATAGAGAGCGTCTGTGGTATTTGGAAAACTTCCAATTCTTTTCTTTTTGTTTTATTTCCTTTGAAACTACTGGAAATTCTAAATTTGGGGAACTTTTGATACAATGATTATTGTGAAAACACTGTATTTTTGAGAGTATAAAAATCCACTTTATTCATGCCACTGAAGAGGTGACGAAGGACTGATGAGGATGATGATGATGATGAAGGAACTCCTGAAATGTCTGAAGTATTATTGAGTTTTTAATTTCTCTCGGAGATGACCATGCTCGAATAAATGTAGCCAAATTAAATTTTAATAAAACTGTGTTATTCTTCTTGTAACCTGTTTGATTCATTAACACACACACACATACACACACAGTAAGAAACACATTCAGTAACAAACATTTAGTAACAAACAGTAACAAACATTCAGTAACAAACATTTAGTTACAAACATTTAGTAACAAACATTCAGTAATAAACATTCAGTAACAAACATTCAGTAATAAACATTCAGTAACAAACAGTAACAAACATTCAGTAACAAACACTTAGTAACAAACATTCAGTAACAAACAATTAGTTACAAACACTTAGTAACAAACATTCAATAACAAACATTCAGTAATAAACATTCAGTAACAAACATTCAGTAATAAACATTCAGTAACAAACACTCCATAACAAAAATTTAGTAACAAACACTTAGTAACAAAAATTTAGTAACAAACATTCAGTAACAAACACTTAGTAACAAACATTCAGTAACAAACACTCCATAACAAAAATTTAGTAACAAACATTCAGTAACAAACACTCCATAACAAAAATTTAGTAACAAACATTCAGTAACAAACACTTAGTAACAAACATTTAGTAACAAACATTCAGTAACAAACATTCAGTAACAAACACTTAGTAACAAACATTCAGTAACAAACACTTAGTAACAAACATTTAGTAACAAACATTCAGTAACAAACATTCAGTAACAAACACTTAGTAACAAACATTCAGTAACAAACACTCCATAACAAAAATTTAGTAACAAACATTCAGTAACAAACACTTAGTAACAAACATTTAGTAACAAACATTCAGTAACAAACACTTAGTAACAAACATTCAGTAACGAACACTTAGTAACAAACATTTAGTAACAAACATTCAGTAACAAACACTTAGTAACAAACATTCAGTAACAAACACTCAGTAACAAACAGTCAGTAACAAACATTCAGTAACAAACAGTCAGTAACAAACACTTAGTAACAAACATTCAGCAACAAACACTTAGTAACAAACAGTAACAGTCAGTAATAAACATTCAGTAATAAACAGTAACAAATATTCAGTAACAAACACTTAGTAACAAACATTCAGTAATAAACATTCAGTAATAAACATTTAGTAACAAACAGTAACAAACACTTAGTAACAAACACTTAGTAACAAACATTCAGTAATAAACATTCAGTAACAAACACTTAGTAACAAACATTCAGTAACAAACAGTCAGTAACAAACAGTCAGTAACAATGCCTTGAATTAGTTCACAGGAGACTCACCTAAAGCTAACCTAAAGCTAACCCACAGCTAACCCACCTTCACCGTCACGCTTCAGTGTCTTACGTTGTGGGGACTTTTATGGGGACATTATGGGGATTTTTATGGGGACGTTATGGGGACTTTTGTCAGCATATAAACAGAATGACAGCGAGCTCCATCTGACCTCAGGCTCCAATCAAGAGACCAAACCGACAACACATGAGGAACAAGACACATCGGCAGCACCTGTTAATACGATTCATTCACGGCTGCTTTTGGTCTTTTCGTGGGATTTGTCAACAATTACAAAAATCACTGATGCTCAGTGACAATACGAGGACGTCTTGCTCTGCAGTCCAATGCTCGACCACCGAGCTACACCACCTGCACCACTTTTATGATGTGCACCACACACACACACACACACACACACACACACACAGAGGTTTGTACAGCTATTCATTGACATAATGCATTCCCCAGCCCCTAACCCTAACCTTAACCATCAAAACTAAATGCCTTTTTCCTTCGTGTCTAAGGAAGTATGGCAGCAGTTGGTAGCGTGTTGACAGCCGGTCAGTTATCTGCAGTCCTAAACTGGAGAATTTAAAATCTGAACATTCGATAACTAAAATCTTTTACGCTCTTACAAATGTACAGCTAAAAAAAAAACAGGATCTGAAAGAGTAAAATGTGTCCTAAAACTAGATAAAAACCATGACAAGTTTCTGACAGACAAACACAACACTGACATATGCGTGTTCTCCAACACTAAACCCCGTTATCTGTCGCTGCAGATTATGGATCAGTTATGGATCAGATCCCCAAAGTATCTACAGACTCCAAACCACACAGACTGTAACAGTGCTGCCTCACTCTCGTCCTCTGTGTCGCTGAAGCACCAACAGCTGCTCACACACAGAACCTCACCTGACAAGCATTTATCATATACTGTGATATCCTGGGTACACAGCACCTTATTTTATGGCTCAAACTTGGTGAGCAGTGACAGCTAAATGTAGCAGTTTACTTCAGAAAGTATGTATTTTATTTTTCACTTTTCTCTGCAGTATATGATGCTGAAACAAGAGTCAGAAAGTGTAACTGACATGTGATAATATAAAGTCACTAGAAGTTTATGATTCCCATGGTCAAGTGTCATTAAACTAAATGAAAATTGAAATAAATGGTAATATTGAAATCGCAGTACTTAAAAAACACAATTCTGATCGAACTGACACCCAAGTATCGTGAAAGAATCGAATTGAAAGAAAAGTGTATAGTCCCAGCCCTATTAGCTAATACTACTACTTCTACTACTAATACTGCTACAACTAATAATTATACTGCTACTACTAACACTACAGCTACTAATACTGCTGCAACGCTACCACTTATAGTATTACTACAATTACTAACACTACTGTTACCCCTGCCACTACTAGGGAGGCACCACCACCACTACTACTAATGCTGTACCAGAACTATACAACACAGTTCTAATACACTCAGTAATACCACTACTACAGGCAAAAAAGCTAACAACATTTTAATAAATAAATAAAGTCATTGTGGTATCGCTGTACTTTTTTAAATCATTATTTAAATTGCAGAACAGGCTATGTTATATACATGTTAGACAGATAGATATACAATATATCTATCTGTCTCTGGATACATATATAGATTTTTATATAAATATAAATCTATATATGTATATATATATAAAGATCTATAGATGGTTCAGGCCCCACGAGTCGCGCCAGGTTCGGCTCTAGCAGCGACGTGATGACGTAGGGACCGTACGTCACTGGGCGCCGGGCAGATGCAGTCGGAGGTGAGTGACCCGCGGCTCTGAGCGAGCGTCCGTGTCAGTGAACTCGGGCCACTGTTTGTCCTCCGCTGTGGACACAGTTTATCGGGTTCCTTCCAGAAACAACCGGGACGGTGCTCCGGTCCTCCGGGACTCCGTTACCGGCGGCGGGCGTGAAGACGGGGGTTGTTATTACCGGCGCGAGGGGAGCTAGTTAGCCGTTAGCTCCGTCAGGCTAACAGAGAGGCGCGCGGAGCGACGTGACGTCACTGCAGGTTACACGTGGGGAAGACGGATCGAACAGGTCCACGCAGCTCATCGATTACACATAGGAAACCTATAATCGATACCAGCTGGACATACTAACAGCTTTATTTTTCTTATGAGGGAAAATCATTTAGTTTATTCATATCTTTTCAAGTAGTGTTTAATATATATTAAATACATGATACATGTCAGCATTGAGATATAAAGTCGACTTAGTTGAATAGTTTAATCCGTAACAGTAATTCAGTGTGTAAAATAAAGGAGTAGCAGTAAAAGCTAAGCTAAGTTATGAACAAGTACATTACTACAGTTCATGAGTAAATATACTGCATAGATGGATATAGAGTACTTCATTAATCACGCAGGTAAACTGCAGAAAAACCTGGAAAACAGGTGAGATGGATTACAAACAGAATCCAGTATAAGGCCGTGAATGTTCAACAAAAACTCACAGAAATGCAGAGCAGGAAAAGCTCATGTTATTATAAATGAGTAAATACTTACAGGCTGTGTGTAATACTGCAGTATATGTGACAGCTGTATGTAGCGATTTTACATTCAGAACAAGATCGCAGGAAATGAGTCATGTTTTAAATTGAAACTTCACAATATGATTTTTATTTCTCGTTTCGAGCCTCCGAATCACAGCAGCTGACAGTTTCTCTGTTTTTAGAATTCATGACAGAATCTGAATCACTCAAATACATTCAAAATTTGTTTTGTTCATGTTTGAGTGCAAATTTATAGGAAAAATACCAGTAAATGAGACAGTCAATGAGTCTCACTGTGTCAGTGAAACATTGATTTCCAATAAACATTCTTCACTTTGTGAGATCTTATTGTAATTCTAAAGACCACTAAATTCCACGTTATTATACGTATATATGTTAATATGTGATACAGCAAACTGACCCTGGATCTGCCAAAAATGTTCATAGAGCTGATAAATGTATTTATCAATCATTTGGCTGATTGACAGAAACACATTTTGAATTGATTAATCATTGTAGTGCCTAATCATTAGAAAAGTTATGTGGATGTGAGACTGTTGTCATGTTGTTAGACAGCAATAGCAGAGAGGTGCAACATAAGGTCCGCGAGCCGGATGTGAGTCTGGGACGTTGTGGTTCGTGGTCAATATCTGAACCTCTGAACTGCAGCAGATGAACTGGGATCAATACTGTTGGTCTGATGTGACACAGGAGCTTTATTGTTGTGAACATGATGCTGCCGTGTGCTGTGATTGGCTGCTGGACTGCATCTTATCATCACATCAGCTTTTAAACTGAGATATCAAAGCATATTACAACAGTATTGATTATCTCTCTTTACCCCCCATCAACCTATTATAAGGTTATAAATAATTGATATGATTCAGCATCTGTTTGACGTTACATAAGTTGATGTACAAGGTTTATGTGCAGGACTGTCAGTGTTCATTCATTCTTCCATCTGAGTCAGTAAACTGAGCCTCGTTGCGTTCGTACTCCGGCTGAAACCATGACAATGATTCACGTTTACGCCTCAACCACCAGGACAAAAATGTAAAATGTCTGCTTCTTAAATATGAATATTTATGAATTTATATCATAATTTAATATCATAATAAACTGAATGTCTGCTGCTTTTTGTTGGATGAAACACATTGTTTGAATATGTCAAATGTATGATATTAATTAAAGGATTAATCTGGAAATAACGGATTAGTCAGATTAATTGATGGAAATAATTTCTTGCAGCACTAGTTTGCTATTTTCTTGTACATAATAAATATTTAACAGGGAATTATTGCTGCAACTAACAGTATCTTTTTTATTAGTGAATTGCTGAAAGTGTTCGGGATAAAATGACAATAATCTATAAACTCATTACATCATTACAGATTCAGTGACAAAAGATGGGACGTGTGATTTTTAGCATTTTTGCTTTAAAAAAACTAAAATTTTAAAAATTATTCTGTAATAAATTCTGAAATAAGTAAATGTAAATATTAATATATATTAATGAATCAATATAGTTCAATAAATGTATAAATAAGTTTTAATGTAAAAAAAGACAGTATGCTACAGAGATAACCACACCCACTTCATTTGAATATAACGGATGGAAATAAAAAGATAATGAATGTGGCGTCAGGCAATACAAAAAAACTATATTGACCCATTTATATCTTTTATATTGACGTGTATTTAGATATTTAAATGTTCAGAAGTCGCAGACAGGGTCACCTCAGGATTAGTATTGAACATCTTTAAAAGGTAATTATTAGCAATAGTAAGGTTTTTCATCTTGTTTGGTCACTTTGTATAGAAGACAGTGTATATTAAAGTGAATATAATATAAAAATGAGTATATACTGTAGTGAGTACATATAAAATGGAGAATATACTGCATTGTAGTGAATATATTATGAGTATGTCAAAAGTGATAAAATTATATGTGTGTGTGTGTGTGTGTATATATAGTGAGTGTATGTATTATAGTGAATGTGTGTGTGTGTGTGTGTGTGTATATATATATATATGAGATAGTGAGTGTTGGTGCAACTCGACGTGCCCGTGTTTCCGGACCTTTCCCTTCAGGCTCTCGGTCCTCACAGATTACCTCGTCTGTATAATTAAAGTGTGATTGATGATTAACTCTGTGATCATTATAGCGGCTGAGCTGTGAACTACGACTGCTTCAATTAACAGAAGAAAGTCACTTCTCAGTCTCATTAATCCTCTAACATGAGATGAAAGCTGCTCTGTGTTACATGTTCCTGTTAGACTTCACTCACACTGACGGAAACACGAATTTAAAGCGTTGAGGACATATTATTAATATTATTAGTTTTTTATTCTGCGTGATGCTGCTCTCTCTCAGCTTTCATTGGAGGAATATTTCACTGCTGCAGCGAGGTGAACAAAGAAAAGGAAACGCTTGTTTCCTCCAGAAATACATTGTTTATATACAGCAGAGCAGAAACAATTAATTATTCATTGATTAAATTAATTGGAAGCTTTTAAATTTAACTGCTGAGTTGCTGCTTCCCTTTATGTCACAGTAACTCAAAGATTTACTCATTTTAACATTTCACTTTATGACAACAAATTTTATTATTTTACAAAATCAACGTACATTGTGGAGGGCTGTAACACACTATTCACTTCATTATCGGTTAATCTGATGATTCCTTTTTTTTCCCTAAATGAGCCAGAGGTGAACAGACAAAGTAAATCAACTAAAACCTAAGAAATTGTAGCATTTCTAGACTATTTTTCAACACATTTTCCAATCATCAAAATAGTTCTCAGAATTCTTTTTGATCAACATTAAAATTGATCGTTAAAAAGATTCATGCAGAAACTGAAGTTTTCTTACGGGGTTGTGTGGACGTTTGTAGTTGTTTAACGTGTGAATCAGTGAACTTTAAAGGTGCTGGTTGGTAGATTTCATTCCCTCTGGACAGAACCAGGCTAGCTGTTTTCCCCTGTTTACAGTCTTTATGCTAAGCTAAGGTAACCAGCAGCTGGCTGTAGCTTCAGATTTAGCATCCAGACACGAGAGTGGAATCAATCTGAACATCTGACTCTCTTCACCAACAACTAAAGATCTTTATGTTTGGATTTATGCTTTGACATTTAGCTGACAAGTCGGCCATGTTGTAGTTTATGATCTGTTCTGTGCCCCTCCGGCTGTGAATAGAAAATGAATCCCAAACGATTTTTGTTGAAATGTTTTGGTTAATTTTCAAGCACTAATGTTGAACATTTTTTTTAGTTTTTAGCATCTTAAATGTGAGTATTTGCTGCTTCCCTCCAGTTTCCTATCTGAGTTAAGTGAATCGTTGGAGGTTGTGGATGTGGACTTTGGACGCAGATACACCTTTTAATTTGTTTTGCCATTTTATAGACCAATGGATTAATCAGTTAGTTGAAAATAATCGGTTCAGTTGCAGCTCTGATGTAAAGATTTATTAATAAAACAGTTTCTAACCAGAGTCTACAGCCAAGTTAGGTGCTCTGTGAGGCTTTGAGCTAAATGCTAACATGCTAATGGTAAACATTTTAGTTTAGCTTGTTAGCACGCTAACATTAGTTAGTTAGCTGAGGCTGATGATGTCATCAGTTCTGCAGGTATTAAACACATGAACATGTTGACCTGATGATCAGTAAAGTTATTACAGTTCATCCTGAGGGGAACATGAACGTCTGATGGACAGATGTTAGCGTCCTTAGTGCAATTCAGAATCAGGTTCAGATGAAGTTCTGGATCGCATCAGATCAGGTTCAGGGTCCAGGATCATATCAGGTCTCTAAGACGAGAGTTTCCAGCCGAGTCGCCTGCTGACTCACGACTTCCTGGTTCAGTCGGTCTCTGGCGGCTCGGAGCGGGGGGGAGTCCCTGTCAGGGGAAAGCGATGACATTAACCCTTTGTTTCATGTGTGTCGGCAGCCTTCCATGTTTGAAGCAGTGGGCGAGGAAAGGTGTCTAGGTGAGATGAGTCTTGTGGAATCCCCCGAAGTGGTTTACAGGGACTCTCTGTGTTTAAGGTGGAATGATGAGTTCTCTGACAGACTTCCAGTCACACTTTACTGTTGGTTAATATTATCGACTTGTAAACGTTTAGACTTTTATATTAACTGATTATTGTTCTGATATTTTTTCATTCTTTTGTCTCCTAATGTTTTTATTCTCATTTGTCTGACTTTTTTTTCATTTGTCTCCTTTTTTGTGAAACTGAAATTATAAAATCAAACAAGGAGTTTTTACTTCTTCCAGTGGTTCCCAGCCTCCGGCTCAGGACCCTCTGAGGGGTCACGTGATGTTTGAATGGACAAAGAGATCAGGGATATTTATCTTTCCGAATGTTGGTCTTGTTATTGGACACTTTGAGCCTCTGAAACAATGTGAGGACGCAGAATCTCACTGATCTGGTCCACACTGATTCCTGAACCTGAAACCAGTCCACATTTCTTCATTTTAAAGGCCAAAAGGTCACAAACCACTGAAGTGAATCAAACAATCTCTGTTCTTCTCCCATCTGGCATGTTCACATTTTCATATTTCACATTATTTTGGCAGCATTCAGGAAATAGATTGGACCATTGGAGCACAATGGGCAACATTATGTTTCTGTTTCCAATCAGATTTTTATTTTCGACACATTTGCATTTAACCTCTGCTGAGCCGGTGATGTGGTATCTGCCCCACAGAAACAGAAGAAAGAGCTCATTTCCTTCTCCTGATATGAGTAGCGTTACAGAGCTGCAGGGAGCAGATATTGACTGATGAGCAGTCTGTGGGCGACGCTGAGTGCTGCAGCTACATTAGCTCCCATTGTGGGCAGCTAAATGGAGGGCGGACTGGAAATCGCTGGGAGGGAATTCAGTGGAAGGACAGAAAGCTCGGGGACTGTAAGACGTCCACTTCCTGTTGAACCTCCTCACATCATAATGGACTTGCAGATTCTCTATCAGGACACATTGTGCTGCAAATATTATCAGTTTACTGTGGTTTGTTGCTGCAAAGTTAACTTTCTGCAGCTCAGCGTCAGCAATAGTTTTCCATTTAGTAACGTTTAGAGATCAGCTTAACGACTCCATCGCATCCGTCTGGCTGCTGCACTTTAAAGCTAATTAGATACCTTTATTTTCTTTGCACATTTATATTCAACTGTTATAATAATACACACAAAGGCATTCGAATCAGGAACATAATACACACCATTTTGTGTATCTGGTGAGTTATCTGCTGACCCCTCACATATTCCTGTGGACCCCCCAGAGGTCCTGCCCCCCAGGTTGGGAACCACTGGTTTAAACTGCAAAACAGTTTCTCAGAGTCAAAGCTGACGTCTTCACACGTCTCATTGTGTCCAACCAATGTTCATAAACCTTAAACAGACTCAGTTTTCTATCAAAAATGCACCAGCAACAATTCACACTTCAGATACTGGAACCACTGAGTTTTTGTAATCTTTCCTTAAAAACTTTAAAGAGTAGAGTCCATTTTTCACTTACGTGTGTGTATGTGTGTGTGTGTGTGTGTGTGTGTGTGTGTGTATACATATACACATATATTGGTATATATGTATATATATATACATATATATACAAGAAAACATTTACTCCTTCCAAAGAGACGTTTTTGTCTTCCTCAAGGCACAAAATGATTATTCAGTTTTTATTTATTCTGACCAACAATTCAAAACAGATTTAATTTGACATCATGAATATAATAAATGTTGATGATGTTTGAAGTGAGAAGCCTTAAATGTTCCTGTCACAGGTTCTTGTTTGTTGGTGGAACATTGTCGGTGTTAATGAGCTCGGCGGTTTCATTATTATAGGAGAGATGGTTCAGTTTGCTGTTTTTAAACAGTTGAAGAGGCTTCAGCAGGTTTTTTCTGCTCGGATGTTTCTGCTGAGTTTTGCTTGATATTTACAGCCTATTTTATTGCTCTTGTTTTCAGGTTCATCACCTATGATCTATTTATAGCATTTAATTTATTAATTTATCTATTAGATATTTTAATTCATCATATGTGTCGCTAGATCTCAGTTATCTGATCTAAAACCAGTCGACCTTCTCATCTTATACCTTTTACCTTTTGACTTGCTTGCCATTATGTTTTTGTTCATCTGCTAGTGGTTGCAGCACGAACGGTCACAGTAAAATATTATTATATTTCTATTGTTGCTGATGTTGGATCACTGTGTTGTGCTGATATTTGAATTCTTTCAGCAGACAAGTTTGCTTTCCTGTGTTTCTAGATTTTCATGTTAAGTCATCCTGAGTTTTACTTTGTTGCTGTGACACAAATGGCAACAACAGGATGTGGACAGAAATACTGTGTTTAGCTATTGATCTGTTAATTAGATAAACTGTTTTCCTGTCAGATTTCACATCTGAGAAAGTTGAATCAGTACAGGTTTAGCATTTTTGCTATTTTGCTATTTTGCTATGAGTCAGAATTAATCATTGTCCTGTTTTCAGTCACAATGTTACCATAATAAGAGCGTATCCATATAAAATCAGATTATATATCTTTTAATTTTCAATATGTTAAAATTCCATAATTTTTCATTGATCAATCGTATATAACAAAGAAACAACCTGCCAATAAGTTAAAATCAGTACTTTGCAGATTTTCAACCGGCTTTGTATAATTTCAGTGTGGGTACAGTTTTGCTGGCAAATCCGCAATAACATAACTGTTTCCTCCGGAGCATGTACATTCGTACATGTAACATTCATACCCTAACCCTAACTTTTGTACAATCAATATGATCAATAATCCCTGTTTCCTCTCTGTCAGAACTCTCAGTTGCCCAGCGTTCTGCTGCTGGAGGCGTTTTATGGTGGCTCTCACAAACAGCTGATCGACCTGCTGAAAGAAAACATCGATGGCTGCTCCGTCTTCACGCTTCCCGGCAAGAAATGGCACTGGCGGGCAAGAACAGCGGCGCTGCACTTCAGCCAGATCATCCCTACCTGTCCATCATACAGGTGAGACTCCCTCAGATCCTATCATACAGGTAACATTCAGCCAGACCATCCCCACCTGTCCATCATACAGGTAAAGCTCGAACAGGTAACGTGTACAGGTAAAGCTCACAAAGGTTATAACATTCCTTTTTTTGAGCAGCATTATAAATTTGATTTCAGTCTGGAATGTTCTGTATAAGGTGAAGTGATGAAGAGGAGGAGCAGCGTGAGGACGATTTCCTGCAGGTTTCAGTGACTCAGAAGTCTGAAGCTGCTGAGTCAAATCTGATCACATCAGTCAATAACAGAGCAGCCTGGAGCTTCGACTGTGATCTATATTTCCTCCGTGAGCTGCTGAATGTGGATGCAGTGTGGGGGGCTGACTCATTCTCAGACGGTGTTTTTTAAAGGGCATCATGTACAAACAGGATTCACCGTTTCATTGCTCTAACCTTTGATTTCCTCCTTATTTGATCACATGTTCAGTCCTGGAAGCCCGACAGCTACTGCCGCTTGTCAACAGGTCGGCTTACAATCATCAGGCTTTAAAAGTTACATTTATTAGACTTTATTTATTTTACAGTTTGTCAGAATTCAGTGATTTCTTCACAGCAGAGCCACATAATGTTTCTGTATAGTGTTCAGTGCAGTAGAATCCTCTCCTCCACCCAGAACAACAACAATAAAAGTTTATATTAACCTGACCAGGAACGTCACCATGGAAACTTCACCATATTCCTGCTGAATGTGGACAATCCCTCAGTTTTTGTCTTTTATGGATGTTTCTTCCGTCCTCAGTTGTTAATCTGAGCTGTGACATGTTGTCTAACCAGCTGGGATCAGGGTTCAGACTGGGGCACAGTGGTGCTTTGAGCTAACAATATAAATAATACTGGATGATGTTTACTGTCTTCACCATCTCAGCTGAGGCTGATGGGGATGTGAGTGGTTTTGCAACATCAGCATGCTGAGAAGGAAATATGTTAAATCATAATTATAGTTTCATATTAAATGCTCTGCTAATGTTTGTGTTGTAGACGTTTCTTGTCTTCACTCACACACAGTTGTTTGCTGACTGTTCGGTGGAGATGAGCTGTGATATCTTAAAGTCCAGATCTTCAGGAAGAAAACTTGGGAAAAGAAAACAAATCTCGGATCAGAAACCACGAGTTATTGATCCACATGGATTTACTCCTGCAGGTCTGAACCCTCTAACTGTGGACTCCACAGGAAGTCCGTCAGACTATTCTTGGCAGTGAAAAGTGTAAAAATAGAAAAGACTAATCTGGTTTGAATCAAAGTGGTTCCTGTTCCCCCTTTCTACCACAAAAAAAGACCCGAGCAAATCCAGGAAATTAGTCTAATCCAGGTCTGAGGGGGTCGTGGAGAAGCCACATCAAAGCTTCTGGGTCCTGGTCTTAAAAAGAAAAGGGGAGGGGGGTGAGGCGATGGGTGAGTGATGAAGGGGGGGTTGAGGTTTGAAGTGGAAGATGGGACAGGGTCACTTAGGGAGATCCAGAGCTTCAAAGACATAGGGTTCAGATGACAAATGTAAATCTTTATCAGAGGGATCAGGGCTGCATGATCACCCACAGGGGAAGATCTGGTCCTGGTGATCCGCATCATCATCTGAACACTTCAGCTGAGGAAGACCTTTATCTCTTAGTTTGTGTCACATTTTATTTGAATGGATTCCAAAAGTCTGAGTGGACTCACCATAATGTCACCAGAATCAGGACTAGAGTCCCTCTTCCTGCTGGAGGCTTTTCTCCAAATTTAACTTTGTTTTTAACCTGTTTGTTTTATTTTTGTATGTTCTTCACTGTTTCATTATTCTCATTATTTTTATTGTTCCCTCACTGTGTTTTTCTGTTGTAACTCTCTTCAGATTAAAATGCTGTATAAATGAAGTTGTATTTCTCTGTTTGTGGTGTATTTATAATCTCTCCTCTGGACCTCCATGTTGGCTCCCGATGTGGTTCTCAGCAGGTTTTCCAACACCAGGGGGTTGCTGTACAGACGGTGACTGTAGTTAATTTTACTTTTGTATATGGTTGTTTTTATTCAGGGTCCTGTTCAGCAGCTCGGTCCTGAACCTGTGTGAGCTGGTGGCTCTCAGACCAGATCTTGCTCGTCTGAAGAAAGTTCTGTACTTCCATGAGAATCAGCTGGTTTATCCGGTCCGCAAAGACCAGGAGAGAGACTTCCAGTACGGATACAACCAGGTCCTCTCATGGTAAACACTACAGTTCTCTTTTCAAGTCATAAAGTCGTTGGTATTGGCCATGTGCTAAGTAGTGTCAAACTAGTCCCGAGTCAAGTCCAAGTAGTCAAGAGTCAATACATGATATCTCACTGTTTGTTTGTCGGCTTCTTAGCTGTGACAGTTTGTCTTAATGAGTGTGATTGGTTAACGAGCTGCTGTGACATGATTGGTTAACGAGCTGCTGTGACATGGTGCTGTGTGTGTAATTGAAGTGGGTCTGGTTGTCATTAATCAGCTGTCTAACAGTAAAGAGAAAACTGATTGTTGTTGATCTGCAGGGCAGCTCGTCAATAAGAGTCTCTCTAACGTCATTACAGCAGCATTAAATAACTGATCATTAAGAGGCCTCTGATTGGATCAAAGCCAGATTACTTCACTCATTTCCATTACTGAAACACAGCCTGCACCGCAGCTCAGTGTTTATATCAGAACTGCAGCTAAAGAACTGCAGCTGTTCGCCACACTGGAGGGGTTGTGTTGGTACCAGGACTGCGTGTTAGAGCTGCAATAAGCTCAAACATGTCAGCTGATCTTACCGCAGATACATCAGTCGGGAAGAGTCCCAGAGGAAAGATGAAACTATGAGTTGGTTTGTCTACCAGAGGGAACTGACCAATGTGATTGGTGTGTGCAAACTGTTCACTGGTTGTTAAACAGAATATTTATTGAGTATATATTCATATTGTATTGTTATAGCATGTTAGCTGTCAGCTCTGCTGTAGCCCAGTCAGCAGCCCTGAGTTCAGGGGAATGTCCTAGATGTATCTGTGAACCCTGCAACCGAAAGTGCTGGTTCAGATAATCAATAACTCAAAGTGTAATTAGTGTTTGGTATTGATGAGGTGTCTTCCTCCTGTGTGTCGGCAGCCTGGTGTCAGACGTGGTGGTCTTTAACTCCATCTTCAACATGGACTCCTTCCTGTCCTCCATCTCCTCCTTCATGAAGAAGATCCCAGACCACAGACCCAGAGACCTGGACCTGCTGATCCGGCCTAAGTGTATGGTCCTGTACTACCCGGTCCACTTCCCTGATGTCGGCAGGTCAGTGAGATCCTGGTCCTTCAAGAGTTTAATCAGGAGCAGTGTCACTTCCGATCGGACCCGAGGACGCTGCTCCTGTTCCTTTATGATCAAAGATAGAACAACGTATTGATCGCTGCTGGTTCATTCTGTCTGAATGAAGCTGGTTTGGATCCTGCGTTACTAATAATAATAATAAACTTCATTTATACGCACTTTCCAAACAAAGTAACAAAGTGCTTCACAGGGTCGAACAGAACACCTTTAATGTTATAATGAACAAGGGAAATAAAAAAAAGACAGTTCAAAATAAAGTGGAATAATACAACAACTATATACGATACAAATAACAATAACGAGGTGTTATCAAGAAGCTGCTCACTATGACCTCACTGTGACCTCAGTGATGTCAGTCCGACACGACAGTCGTGAGGTTTCAGGACTCTACTTGGACCCCGTAAGACTGATCTAGACCTGACCAGACTCTGGTCTGAGATCAGGTCTCAGTTACTAGGAACCAGATGGACCCCTAAACACATAATAGGGGGACCAGCTACAAACAACCAGACCCCATCAGACCCAAGGACATTCAGACCAGGTAGAAATAGACCCGAGGATAACTAAACCTGTTTCAAAAGAGACCCAGAATGATTAGACCTGATCCAAAAGAGAGCCAAGAAAAACCCAGACCTTGTCCGAAATAGACCTGAAGACCATCAGACCTGAACCAAATGGACCCGAGGAAACATATTTCATAAATAAGTATTTTTTAACTTCAAACACTAATTTATAGACCTGCTGCTAAAGAAAAGGACCCGATTTAGACTCAGATTCAGGTCCCAGATCAGGTCAGCTTTTAAGAATCAAGCGGACCCATAAAGACCTTTTTATTAAGCCGTAAAAAAGAAACAAAAACAGAATTTGCTGCCATCCATCATTATCGGTTCTTAAAAGGAAATACTTTTTAGAGGGTTCACGCCAACAAAACCTTCATCAGGATCAATCAGGTCCTCTTCTACAGTTGAACACCTGACAACCAGCAGAACCCTGACAGCTGCACAAAGTACAACAACAAATGGGACTGAACAGAAGAAGAAGAAAAGCTCTCCAGAAGCAGACACCTGCTGATCACGTGGTGTCCACATTGATCCGGTTTCAGTCTGACGGTCCTCAGAGAGAAGTCAGCGTCCTGCTGCTCGGCCATGATGGATGTGATGTCTTTGTGTCCCGGCGCAGGTTTCTGCTGGCTCAGGTCAATCTTTATTAAATTACAAAAGTCCACCACTCAAAGGCCGATTGATAGATGGATACCGCAAACACACCGACCACAAAGGCCAAAGAAGAGGCCAACGAGCCCTCAGTGCATTCAGACACACCAGACTCCCTTCACAAAAGACCCTTTTTTGTTTGGTTTAGTTTTTCTCTTTTGGGCTGGCAGAGCTTTTTATTCACTGTGACTCCACCTCAGTATGACATTACAGGACCAATTCATTTGCAAACTCCACTTAGATTTGAGCCCATTTTCTACGATCCAGAGTGATATGATCTGAAGTGGGAAAAGCTGGAAAAGGAAAAGTTTGAAGAAAACCAAAGTGTGCTCATTTGCTTTGAAAATTGCAGGTGAGCACACTGTAAACAAGTTAGAATTTCAAATTGTTTAAATGTGAATAAGTGTAAGGATTGAAAGGCGCTGAAGTGTTGGCAGCACTTTAAGGACAGAAAGGAGCTGAAGTGTCGGCAGCAGCGCCGTAAGGACTGAAAGGAGCTGAGGGGTCAGCAGCAGTGTAAAGACTGAAAGGAGCTGAAGTGTCAGAAGCACTGTAACCATTGAAAGGAGCTGAGGTGTCAGCAGCAGTGTAAGGACTGAAAGGAGCTGAAGTGTCGGCAGCAGCGCCGTAAGGACTGAAAGGAGCTGAGGGGTCAGCAGCAGTGTAAGGACTGAAAGGAGCTGAAGTGTCAGAAGCACTGTAACCATTGAAAGGAGCTGAGGTGTCAGCAGCAGTGTAAGGACTGAAAGGAGCTGAGGTGTCAGCAGCAGCGCCATAAGGACTGAAAGGAGCTGAAGTGTCAGAAGCACTGTAACCATTGAAAGGAGCTGAGGGGTCAGCAGCAGTGTAAGGACTGAAAGGAGCTGAAGTGTCGGCAGCAGCGCCATAAGGACTGAAAGGAGCTGAAGTGTCAGAAGCAGTGTAACCATTGAAAGGAGCTGAGGTGTCAGCAGACTAAGGACTGAAAATAGCTGAGGTGTCAGAAGCAGTGTAAGCATTGAAAAGAGCTGAGGGGTCAGCAGCAGTGTAAAGACTGAAAGGAGCTGAAGTGTCCGAAGCAGTGTAACAATCGAAAGGAGCTGAGGTGTCAACAGCAGTGTAAGGACTGAAAGGCCAGTTTTAATTAGTTTTTTTAGTTATTTAAGTTAGTAAGAATTTTTATTTCAAGCATTGACAGAGTGTTAAGAGAGTAACAAAGCAGTATTAGCGCTGATTCAGTTTTTTTGCAACAAATTTGATAATTGATTAATTGTTGAGAAACAGTCTCTGGTGTCAGTTTCTTTAATGTTTTATATCAATAAACTGAATTTCTTTTTGACTGTGTCAAATAAAACAAAACATATGAAGACAGAACATGTGGGACAGAAATTATAATGGACATTTTTACTAGAATTTAATGACATTTTGACAAGAAACAATGAAGTGTGACAATGAAGTATTTGTTCTGGACTACATTCTAACATTTTCCCTTAATGTCTAATATTTTATAGTCAATGTGAGTCATGAAGTAAATAATCATCAAATTAATCCTGAATACTGAAATAATCATTAGTTGCAGCTCTATACTGAAACCAAGCAGGAATCAACAGAGTATAGATTGTTAATAATTCTGTGGACCTTTACAGAGAACCTGAAAGAAGACACTTGTTTTGGTTTGGTGCATCCCCTCTGGGCCGGATACTCCTCGATCTGAACACATTAATACCTCTGCAGAGGAATCATCTCCTCACCCCGTTTGTTTCTGTAAGCGTTTTATATTTTCAAAGAGCCAGACTCAGTGTTTGGTAGAAGGACCGCAGGCGTGCGGAGGGATTATCGGCCATGCATATCATCACTTACTTACAGTCTGTGAGTTTGGATCAGACACATTAGCATCTGAAAATGAGCTGAGAAACACTGGAGGCGAGAGGCCGAGTCGTCCTGCAGCAGCGTCACTGATACTACCAGACACATAAATACACAGTTTAATATCTTTAAATATCACATTCACACATTTCTACTGACAATACAGAGGCCCTTAAAGTCCTGCTGAAGCTGCGTCACGTTTATCTAATCTACTGTTTTCATTTTTAGTAAAGTTTAGTTTCTCTAAATCTGAGGATGGTCTGTCAGACTGAAACATCTCAACAGCTGTTGGATGGTTGTGATGAAATGTGGTTCAGGCGTTCATGTTCCCCTCAGGACGAACTGGAATAACTTTATTAATCCTCATACTCTTCATCATCAGGTCGTCATGTTCATGTGTCCAATACTTTGGTTTATGACCAAATACCTGCAGAACTAAAGACATCATCAGCCTCAGCTGGACTGTTTACTGCTGGTTGGCTCATGTTTGCATGAGATGGTAACGTAAATATTACATAATTAAGGCAAGGCAAGTTTATTTATATAACACCGTTCATAAACATCAGCAAGTCAAAGTGCTGTACAAGTGAGCAGATAAAATAAATACAAATAAACAGTTGAAGAACACACAAAAATAGAAGATCAAAAGGAAAAGTGAATTTGTGAACGTCACTGTTTTTTACGTTTTTATTTTATTTGTCAGGTGAAGCATGTTCGAGTATCTTGAACAGAATTATGCTTGTGTCGATTGGCGATCGGATTGTATTATATTAAGGCAATTTTAACTGAACTTACTATCAGAACTATGTTATAAAGACAAACTCTAGACTCTGTTTGACATCTTTGTTTAGTTTGGATCTGACAGCCGTTCTCCACGTGGTTTATGATGCTGTGAGAAGCTTTGAATATTTTAAATAAATGTTCACACTCTGTATATACTGTAACTGTTTTGCTTACAGAAAGTTTAAAGGTTACATGTGACGGCTTTCATCTGCTCCTCCCCAGACCTGGGCCAGGACAAGACGGTGGGCTCCCAGTCTAACCAGTAATCCCCGTCAGACTGATCTCAGTTTGTCACTTTGATGTTCATTTAAACTCCAACAGAAAACAGATCTCAGATCAGACAGAAATACACAGACTCTGGATCCGATCAATACCCCTTGTTCAATAACAGTAACAATATAAGTAATCGTGTCATTAGATGCACATTAAAGAGGCGTAGCTCATCAAACATTTCGACCTGCGTTA
Organism: Lateolabrax maculatus; assembly: GCA_031216445.1. Classification (NCBI taxonomy): domain Eukaryota; kingdom Metazoa; phylum Chordata; class Actinopteri; order Acropomatiformes; family Lateolabracidae; genus Lateolabrax; species Lateolabrax maculatus. The sequence continues at coordinate 292,932 of CM062208.1, forward strand.
GACTGACTGCAGTCCGGTTTAATCCATGCGATTTATTATTGATCTACTTTAATTCACTGTCTACCTTTGTTTCAGTCGCCGTGACCTCACCCACTGGTTTGTGGATTCCCGTCTCCAAGTCTCCAGTTTGGCATTTTGGCCATCGCCATCTTTAGATTTTTTTCCCGTGGACAGTGCTTGCTATGACCTGGAAAAAGGTACTACGCCTGGGCAGGAGGCCCGTAGCATAGCGGGTCATCATCTCACACTCCAAAATCAGACAAGGTTGGACACGGAGCGCCAAGGCGGTTTGACGCCTCATAACGCATTTAAAACAAAAGGTTCTGGATCGTAGACACGAGCACCACGCACTTTCAGAGCGTCTGGGCCTGTAGTCGCTGTGAGTGTGTGTTACTGTGTGTGTGTGTGTGTGTGTGTGTGAGTGGTATTAAGGACAGATCACGTCTCTGGTTTGATCCCTAACTCGTTCCTCTACATCACAGTTTCTTCAAACAGACATATGGAGCCACTTGTAAGGACCCCCCCCCCCCAGAAAGGTGGCCGGCAGCTGTTTCCATCTCTGCAGATTAAACGTGTACAAGTTGGAGCTTCAAACTGTAATCAAAGTGCAGATTTGACAGATCAGGTCGGACCTCAGCGGTCCAAACCACCCGGGTTTTCAAGGTCATCACACCTGAAAAGGTCTGCCTCCACCAGGTCACATCAGGGGGTCCCCTGGGGGTCTGTGGGGTGTTTCCTGGTCCCAGCTAAACCTGCTGATGAACCCAGCAGGTGTTACAGATTTACAGCAGATGCTTCTTCTTCTCTGAAAATAATCCAGGCCGCTCGAGATGTCACAGTTTCCCCTCCATGTGAACGTTACATAGTAACACACACACAATTTCCTGTTGTCCCCCGAAGCCACCAGAAAACACAGAAAACAGTTTTACTGTCAGCTTCTCGGTCAGGACCCCCCTCAGACCGTCAGACACCTCTCAGACCGTCATTGGACAAACACTGGACCAGTTGAGACTCTCGGCTCGTCTCCTAATGACTCTAATGTGGATCTTAATGTGCAGTAATTACCTGCCGAGACCCCCCCCCCAGATCCTGGGCTTTCTGCTGATGAGATGGCTTTAAAGCGACAGAAACCTCCAAGCTGTGAGACCGTCAGTGAGAGAGAGAGCTTCAGGCCTGAGGGCTCCGAGTTGTGTCAGAGTCCTCAAACTCACTTCAACTTCCTTCAGAGGACACATCAACTGTTGTTAACCACTTCATCTTAAAGTAGAACGCTGCTGCCAAAGGTCTCGACTAACAAATACCAAGTGTAGATTCATGAGCTGCTGAAAATAGTCCCTAACATATGCTCCTCCTGGCTGTGAGCAGCAGTTTATGGTGTTAACGAAGAACACAAAGTTAATGCAGAAAAATGAAGATAACTAAGTTAACAATGAAGTTAACGCAGATAACGAAGTGCTGCCGTCACAGATCGCATTAAACTCACGGTTGCTGCGGCAGTGATGTAGAAAAATATTAGAGTTAAATTTAACGGGAGATACGGTCAATGAAAATGCAATCAAATATAAAATAATGTATAGAATCTGTACAGGACATTAAGTGAATATGTCTTTTGATACAAATATTAAATGTGGGTTTACGGATTTATTGATCAATGTTTTTGGGATTGTTTATCAGAGATAATCAGAGGGTCGAAATGTAATTTGAACCATTTTAAACTTCAAGGTTTTTCCACTACTAGAGACAACAAACATTATTATCTGAGGAACCATGAAGTTTGAATTATTACAAAGACCTGAGGAGACCTAATGAGACCTGTGGAGACTTAATGAGGCCATCTGAGACCATGGTGAGACCTGATGATGATCTACAGGTGCAGTCCAACACAGCATGTCTGATAGTGAATTTTTTTTTAATTTGAGTTTGACCTTTAAAAAGTCAAAAAAAAATTATATATTGTAAAAAATTAAAAATATTTTCAAAATAAAAACCATTCTAAACATTGTGAAACTGTTAAAAATATCTATATAATATAGTCCAGACCAGGTCCAGGCTCTGCAGCAGCCTCTCAGACTCATGTGATTATTGCCAATAAAGTAAATGAGCTGAAATGATTTTTGACCTTCATCTCCCCATGTTTAATCAGCCTCAGAGTTGAGGTCATCACACAGATTACTGTTGATTTATCAATAACATAATCCCCCCCCCGCCCCCGGTTTTATTGCGTCCAGTCAAACATCTAATTTCTGAAATGGATCATTGAATCAAGTCGTTTCCTCAGAGGCAGAAACAAACTAAACTACCTCAGCTGAGAGACTGTCTTTCTCTGTTTTAGTGTTTATACACAGTATGTATACACAGTATGTATATGTGCAGTATATATATACACAGTATGTATGTGTACAGTGTGTACACACGGTATGTATATATACTATCTGCGTTTCCAAATGGCATCCAATCTGAAGACGGGCGCTCAATGACCTTTTTAAGATTGGAAACACAGGACCCAGGCCTGACTGTGACCCAGTCCTGACCCATGCCTGACCTGGTCCTCCATCGGTGACATCAATGTGATGAGGCATTCAGGAGCGCTCAGGACTGTCGGACGCTGCTGTTAGTTTGTTGTTCACTCTGAGATCAGGTTCTTTTGCTGATTGTTTTACAGACTGCTGCCCAAACACAAACTCCTCCGCAGGCCCATAGAGCCGTCTCATGTTGATGACATCACACCACAGGACGGGCAGCACAATCCACGGTAACAAATATTCTTTTAACTTTAACAAGAATAAACTGTAGAGTAAGAGCTACAGAAGCGGCCCCTCTGCAGGCTGTAAAGGTCTGTGCATGTGGTTAATGGACCTTCAGGCTGCTCTGAGCTCTGATTATTGAACCAAAGTCAAAATATATCAAGTGTTTTCTCAGTTGTGTCTCCGGCATTTGTAATCATAGTTTAGTCTTTAGTCTTAACATGAAGAGATCATTCTCACAAAGTGAATCAGTAATTGATCATTATATATATTATCAAAAATATGATCGTAGTTATGACAGAAAAACACCAAAGATCATCAATTACAGGAAAATATTTCATATTTAGATATTAATCTGGTATCTGCAAATAATCTATAATCGAGTCTATAGATAGAAGTAAAAGATATAAATTCCCTATTATTATGGGATGTAAAGTTCATAATTATGAGACGTGAAGTCGTCCTCTTGACGTGTCGTGATGTCTAATTTATTTTCTCGTAATGACCCCGATAGATCTGAGCAGGAGGATCCACATCAGTCCACCTCTGAGCCCACAACAGACCAGAGACCAGTGAGTGAGGAAGACACAGAAGACCAGATGAGACCTCTGCACATCGTCTGGCCTCACAGGTGGTCAGTTACCTTCATTTAAAAACGTATTCACAACATATGAGTATGAAGTCTGACGTGATTATAGCCTTCAGTTTGAAATGAACTGAAGTGTCGAAAACATGTAAACTTTGATCAGATTTGGTGTTTTTGTTTTTTAAAATTTGCTTCCTTCAGTCACATCAGATCAGATCAGCGCATGACCATCCAATCATTTCATCCGGCCTAACTACCCGCCTATCTGTGCACACTAAGTTAACTCATCGCACATGATCGGAGTCTCCCTGATATTTAACAGTTCCACAGCAATAAGTAACTGCTCCAAACTCAGTTTTCAATAAAGTTTCCCAATGCTAACATGTTAGCTTGACAGCTGTGAATGCTAACAGTAGCCATGTTGGTTACGTTCATTATGATGATATTATGTTTCTTAAATGTGAATGAGATATGACGTGGTTCGATACGGTTACCATGACAAGGATGCGCTGCACTCCTCTCCCCAACACTCTCATAGAAACCTATATACATTAAACATGTGAGTGTATATACAGAGTGTCTATGACACATACATGAAACGTGAGTGTATATACAGAGTATCTATGACACATACATGAAACATGTGAGTGTATATACAGAGTGTCTATGACACATACATGAAACATGTTTGAGTGTATATACAGAGTGTCTGACACATATACATGAAACATGTCTGAGTGTATATACAGAGTGTCTATGACACATACATGAAACATGTCAGAGTGTATATACAGAGTGTCTATGACACATACATGAAACATGTCTGAGTGTATATACACTGTCTATCTGACATATATACGTGAAACATGTCTGAGTGTATATACAGAGTGTCTATGACACATACATAAAACATGTCTGAGTGTATATACAGAGTGTCTGTCTGAGTATTTATACATGAAACATGTTTCATTGTGTACACAGTGTCATGACACAGATACATGAAACATGTTTGAGTGTATATACAGAGTGTATATACATTGAAACATGTTTCATGTATAAATATCAGACAGACAGAGTGTCTATGACACATATACATAAAACATGTCTGAGTGTATATACAGTGTCTATCTGACATATATACGTGAAACATGTCTGAGTGTATATACAGAGTGTCTGTGACACATATACATGAAACATGTCTGAGTGTATATACAGAGTGTCTGTGACACATACATAAAACATGTCAGTGTATATACAGAGTGTCTATGACATATAGACATTAACATGTCTGAGTGCATACACAGTGTCTATCTGACATATATACGTGAAACATGTCTGAGTGTATATACAGAGTGTCTGTGACACATATACATGAAACATGTCTGAGTGTATATACAGAGTGTCTATGACACATACATGAAAGTGAGCGTATATACAGAGTGTCTATGACACATACATGAAACGTGAGTGTATATACAGAGTGTCTATGATACAGATACATGAAACATGTCTGAGTGTATATACAGGGTGTCTGAGTATTTATACATGAAACATGTTTCATTGTATACACAGTGTCATGACACAGATACATGAAACATGTCTGAGTGTATGTACAGAGTGTCTGTTTGAGAGGAGCTTAGCCATTGTTGTATATCTCCATGGTTTACGATATGTGTCTCTCTCATGGACTCATGGGATTTTTTCGGTTGGATGCTTCCAAAAAACAGTTTTTCTTGCCAGTTTCTCCAGAGTTACTGACACCAGCTTTAAGTGTGCGGTTAACATGATAGCAACAATAAAAAAATAATGCTGTAATATATTAACATAATCGAATTAATAATCTACAAGAAAATATTATTTTAAAAGGAACATAAAGATTTTATTTACCATAAAGATAATTGTATAATTAAGGAAGCCATGTTTATTAAATAAAGTCCTAATTTATTAGATAATCTAAAAATGAAATGGTAATATCTGAAAGTCTTACTTACACTCAGAAAAAGATTTACTTAGTTTTATAAACAACAAAGTTATTTATGAGAATGTATAAACATTCTTTATTTATTTATTTAGCATGTTCTAGCATTAATGTCAGAGAATAAATGTCTTTTATTCTGAAGTCTGAGTTAAAGTGGAGGATTTTTACTTTCACTTCCCTTCGGCTTGAGCACTTTGATAAATCTGACCTCAGATCTGAACCTTGATGCATCAGGTCATCTCTCTGATGATTGTCCCTGCAGGCCACCGTCCCGTCGATGTGTTTTTCACCTTCTCTTGTATCAGTAACAACAGCAGCCGTCATGTAATCTTCTCTGAACTGAGCAAAAACACAGATGGATTAAAGCTGCGACGTGCAGAAATGAGGATTTCTGTTAATCTCTGATTGAAGCTTCTCGTCTGTTTGTTTAATCTGTGTGTGGCCCCGATCCTCAGATTACAGCTCCGTCTTATTGCTGCTGCCAGGGGAGGAGGGGGCGGAGGGGGGAGGTGAACAGCTGTTTCAGGTGAAGATGCTGCAGCACCGGTGGGGGGGGGGGGGGGGGGGGGGGGGGGTTAAATCTGTGTGTGAGAGCTTTATATTTATCAGGATCAGAGGATTCTAGCCTGATTGAAACACAACAAACAACAGCAGAAACTCTCTTATTTTAGAGGTTTTTTACTATGGACGCTGGCATACTTTTAATCTTATAAGTGACTGAATTTCAAATATAATCACGACTCAGTTAAAACATCTCCTCACACGATTAATAAATCTACTCAAATATAAAGATCTCAAAACTGATATCGCATTAAAGTCTATTTAAACAGATTTATTGACAGTAAAGTCTATTTATACAGATTTATTGACAGTAAAGTGTATTTTAAACAGATTTATTGACAGTAAAGTCTATTTATACAGGTTTATTAACAGTTAAGTCTATTTATACAGATTTATTGACAGTAAAGTCTATTTTATACAGGTTTATTAACAGTTAAGTCTATTTAAACAGATTTATTGACAGTTAAGTCTATTTATACAGATTTATTGACTGTAAAGTGTATTTTAAACAGATTTATTGACAGTAAAGTCTATTTTATACAGGTTTGTTGACAGTAAAGTCTATTTATACAGGTTTATTGACAGTTAAGTCTATTTATACAGATTTATTGACAGTAAAGTATAATTTTATACAGGTTTATTGACAGTAAAGTGTATTTTATACAGGTTTATTGACAGTAAAGTCTATTTATACAGGTTTATTAACAGTTAAGTCTATTTATACAGATTTATTGACAGTAAAGTGTATTTTAAACAGATTTATTGACAGTAAAGTCTATTTATACAGGTTTATTAACAGTTAAATCTGTTTATACAGATTTATTGACAGTAAAGTCTATTTTATACAGGTTTATTAACAGTTAAGTCTATTTATACAGATTTATTGACAGTTAAGTCTATTTATACAGATTTATTGACTGTAAAGTGTATTTTATACAGGTTTATTGACAGTAAAGTGTATTTTAAACAGATTTATTGACAGTAAAGTCTATTTTATACAGGTTTATTAACAGTTAAGTCTATTTATACAGATTTATTGACAGTTAAGTCTATTTATACAGATTTATTGACAGTAAAGTGTATTTTATACAGGTTTATTGACTGTAAAGTGTATTTTAAACAGATTTATTGACAGTAAAGTCTATTTTATATAAGTTTATTGACAGTAAAGTATATTTATACAGATTTATTGACAGTAAAGTGTATTTTAAACAGATTTATTGACAGTAAAGTCTATTTTATACAGGTTTGTTGACAGTTAAGTCTATTTATACAGATTTATTGACAGTTAAGTCTATTTATACAGATTTATTGACAGTTAAGTCTATTTATACAGGTTTATTGACAGTTAAGTGTATTTTATACAGATTTATTGACAGTAAAGTATAATTTTATACAGGTTTATTGACAGTAAAGTATATTTTAAACAGATTTATTGACAGTAAAGTATATTTATACAGATTCATTGACAGTAAAGTGTATTTATACAGATTTATTGACTGTAAAGTGTATTTATGAAGATTTATTCAGAGTAAAGTGAATTTTCTGCCTTAATGCTGCTTCAGTTTGTGGTTTTCAGGCTCACATTGTGAATCTCAGTAACTGATATTGAATTTCAAAAAGCACCTCTTGGGTTCAACATGTACCAGAATATTTAATCACTTGTCTGTAAATTAGATCATCAGATTTTTCTTTTAGCTTGTAATGATAAATATTAATGAAGTCCACTTCAGCTGCTTGAAGGCTAGGTGAAGGCCAGGTGTAGTGGAGGCCAGGCGTGATCATTACGTCACATGTTAACTCAAGTTAAGCTGCAGTGAGGGAAATACAGTCTTTAGCTTTTCACATTAAAAGCCTACCAATAACAGGAAGGCTGAAATACTTTTAATGTGAAAAATCCTATTTTAGTTTAACATCAAATTCTCTTCCTCCACCTCTTCCACCTCCCCCGTCTTCCTCCCCTTCCACCACCTCTTCCACCTCTCCGTCGTCCTCCTCCTCCACCTCTTCCATCTCTTCCACCACCTCTTCCACCACCTCTTCTACCTCCTCCTCCTCCTCCTCCACCTCTTCCATCTCTTCCACCACCTCTTCCACCACCTCTTCTACCTCCTCCTCCTCCACCTCTTCCATCTCTTCCACCACCTCTTCCATCTCTTCCACCACCTCTTCCACCACCTCTTCTACCTCCTCCTCCTCCTCCACCTCCTCCACCTCTTCCATCTCTTCCACCACCTCTTCCATCTCTTCCACCACCTCTTCCACCACCTCTTCTACCTCCTCCTCCTCCTCCTCCTCCACCTCTTCCATCTCTTCCACCACCTCTTCCACCACCTCTTCTACCTCCTCCTCCTCCACCTCTTCCATCTCTTCCACCACCTCTTCCACCACCTCTTCTACCTCCTCCTCCTCCTCCACCTCCTCCACCTCTTCCATCTCTTCCACCACCTCTTCCATCTCTTCCACCACCTCTTCCACCACCTCTTCTACCTCCTCCTCCTCCTCCTCCTCCTCCACCTCTTCCATCTCTTCAACCACCTCTTCCACCACCTCTTCTACCTCCTCCTCCTCCTCCTCCACCTCTTCCATCTCTTCAACCACCTCTTCCACCACCTCTTCTACCTCCTCCTCCTCCTCCTCCTCCTCCACCTCCACCTCCTCCTCCTCCACCTCTTCCATCTCTTCAACCACCTCTTCCACCACCTCTTCTACCTCCTCCTCCTCCTCCTCCTCCTCTGAAGGGAACATGATAAAAACCCGGAGCTCTTCTTCTCCACTCTGATCAAACTGAAAGAGAAACAACTCGACTTTCACCTGTCGCTGCTCGGAGAGACTTTCACTGATCCTCCAGGTAACGCACACACACACACACACACACTCACTAAACACACACACGCACACTCACTAAACACTAAACACACACACTAAGCACACTGAACAAACACACACACCCTAAACACACACACACTCAACATACACACACTAAACACACACTCACTAAACACTAAACACACACACACTAAACACACACACTCACTAAACAGTAAACACACACATATTAAACACTAAACACACACACTAAGCACACTGAACAAACACACACACTAAACACACACACACACTCAACATACACACACTAAACACTAAACACACACACACTAAACACACACACTCACTAAACACTAAACACACACACACATATTAAACACTAAACACACACACACTAAGTAAGCACACTGAACAAACACACACACACACACTAAACACACACACACAACACACACATAAACACACTAAAAACACGCGCGCGCACACACACACACACACACATTAAACACACACACTATGTCTAACCTGAACCCTCAAACAGCCCTTTGGCCAAAATGTCCTCACTCTGATGGTTAAAAACATGTTCCGCTCCAACAAATACAGAGTCATACAGGTCCTGGTCCAACAGGGTCCTGTTCTGTCCTGGTTTCTCTCTCTTCTCGTCATCTGACTTTTCTTTCACCTTTACAGTTTCTTCTTTGTGTGTCTGTTTTATTGCAGTCTGAAGGTAAATAATCACTTCCTATTATTAGATGATGTGGAGGTCAAAGGTCAGCGTGGCAGCTTTTAATGGAGCCACGACCAGCCGATCATCAGCTGATGATGCTGTAATGACTGTGTGAGTGTATTTGTGACTGTGTGTGTATGTGTGTGTGACTGTGTGTGACTGTGTGTGTGTGTGTGAGTGTATTTGTGACTGTGTGTGTATGTGTGTGTGACTGTGTGTGACTGTGTGTGTGTGTGTGAGTGTATTTGTGACTGTGTGTGTATGTGTGTGTGACTGTGTGTGACTGTGTGTGTGTGTGTGAGTGTATTTGTGACTGTGTGTGTGTGTGTGTATTTGTGACTGTGTGTGTGTGACTGTGTATTTGTGTGTGTGTGTGTGACTGTGTGTGTAACTGTGTGTGTGTGTGACTGTGTGTGTGAGAACACACTCTGAGATATTGAGAAATGAAACTTTTACTGCAGCGGGAACACGCTGCCCGTAAAGCTTCATATTTCCTGATTAGCTTTATGAGTGCTGGGAAGGCAATCACATTAGGACAATTTTAATCGACTTTGATTTTGTTAATAGGGTCAGAGTATTGATTATTTTCACCCTTCACCTGTTTTTCTTTCTGCTCGCATCATAAACGTCATCGTTCATAAACGTCAGGCTTCTTTTTATCTAATTTTCTTTATTTATTCCCCCGAATTCATCACAGCAGGAAACTCATCACATTTATTCATCGTCAATAATAATTAGATTAATATATCCAATCATCTGAAGAAGAAACATTACATTTAATTTGTCTAATTTATGTTCTCCTTTTATTTTTAATTAATAACAGACAATATACAACTTCAGCATTATTGATCCTCAATAAACTTCTTCTTCCTCTTATCATTCAGCTTCCTGTTCACAGGTCTTCCCTCCAGACTAAATGTCTGAAAACCAGCCAACAGGGCTCGTTTACATCTCGTTTGTTGATGATTGACTCCTGGACTCTGACCTTGACTCTGACCTTGACTCTGATCTGGACTCTGGACTTTGACCTGGACTCTGACCTTGACTCTGACCTGGACTCTGATCTGGACTCTGACCCGCACTTTGACTTGGACTCTGACCCGGAGTCTGATCGGACTCTGACCCGGAGTCTGATCTGGACTCTGACTTGGACTCTGACCCAGAGTCTGATCGGACTCTGAGCTACAGCTGCTCTTCATCAAGTCCTTCCTCAGTTCTCAGTCACGACTAACTAGTTCCTAACTAGTTAATTAACTAAATCAGGTCATTAAAACTGAAGAAGCGTCTCAGCTTATAAAGACTTAGTGACTGTAAATCTGTTGCTAGGAAACATCTGCAGCGTTGTCCAATCAGGAGCCATCAGCTCTGTAAACAGGAAGTGACTGTAGCATCATTAGCTATCGGACGTCGAAACAGGACAGAGGCTGAAAGATAAATCTGTAAATGTAGCTGTTAGTTTATTTAGTGTGCAGACATGAAGAAATGTGTGTTTCACAGTTTGTAATGAGAGGGAAACGTCTCATTATGCTAAACTAACTTTTTTTAAATAATGCAGAAAATGTTAACTGGTTTAGTTGTGAATTGTTTTTCAGTTTATTCGGCTCCTTCAAATTTGAAGCAGTGTGGATCCTTCCTGCTCTGCTGTTTGTAATAACAAGATAAAACGACATTTTCTTATTAAAATACAGTCATTTGATTTGTAATAAATTCCAGAGAACTTTTTTGTTGAAATCAGCGGTGAACTACTGACCTGACCAGAACCGTCTCACCTGTACGCCTCTTCTTCTTCTCTTCCCGTTATTCTGCAGAGATCTTCTCGGAGGCTAGACGCCTGTTGGACCGTCACATCCTGAACTGGGGTTTCCTGTCCAGTAAAGAGGACTATCTGCGGGTCCTGTGTGAGGCCGACGTGGTCGTCTCCACCGCCAGACACGAGTTCTTCGGAGTCGCCATGTGAGTTCATCAGCTGAGCTTTTTTTTTTTCAGAGGGTCCAACTTGAGTTATTTCTGTCTGGAGAATATTCATGTTATTTGGGGTCGGGGTCCAGAGGAAACCGCCCCCCGGTATTTCCTGTTTTTGTGGTGCGTTCAGTGTCTGCTACATATTCTTAATGAATAGATTATATTTTGTGTCAGAAAACAGAAAAAAACGCTGTCTAGTCTCAGTCAGTTTACTGAGATACTGTGTGAGCTGGAGATAATGAGCCTGTATTGGTAACAGCTAATCATCCCAGTTAAAGTGTTGAAATGATAGAAGTTCATCTCACCTCAGTATCAGTGCAGTGAAACTCAGCGTGAAGTCACTTTATTTATTCAGGTGGTCTTAGCAGATCAAGGTGTCCTCTCAAAGACCTGAGAGAAACCTGCAGGTGTGGACTCTGAGGGACTCGCTGTCTGTATGTGAACCAGACTTCAGTCAGACTTCAGTCACCTGAACTCTGCAGCTGAATCTCTGATCACAGTCTCAGTCAGGTGGATCTGAGCTGCAGGCTGGACACTAACAACCAATCAGACGTTCCGCTCTCTGAACCACAGCCAATCAAACGGCTCTGTGAATGTGTCGGCCTGCAGTCCCGATCGTCTGATCTCCACCTGATTCATGTTGGTCTGTTTGTAGCTCGCCGACATATTTATTTATATCTGAGCTCAACAGTTTCACAGTCCTGTTAGATTTCTCATAAAAACAAGAAATACATTGGAAAAGAAAATCAATATGAAATAAGAATAAATTCAAGTAGAAGGCCCTACCTTTTTAAGGAAGGTTTACAGTTGAAACATGTTTTAAAAAGTTTAAATACTAAAAGAAGTGGAAGTGGCAGTCAAAAGCACAGTAAGTGAAGGGAGTTCATATGGTCCTTAAAATGAAAGTACATAAAGAGCTTTGTGTAACACTGAATAAGGTTGTATAGTCAAGTGTAAGCACTGAGAAGCATGTAAAATAGTTACATTACTGAAGGAAGTGGAAGTGGCAGTTGAAATAAAAATGGAATTGGGAGAGAAGTTAAAGTTTTATTGTATGCCTGAAGTTAAAGTTTAAGCACTGAATTAAGTTAAAGTGTAAATTTAAGTTTAAAAACTGAACGAAGTTCAAGTGTAAACTTCTGTTAGAACTAAGTGAATAAAATGGATGCTTGCTATGTGCTGAAAATTTGAAATTGTAAAAAATACTGAAAGAAGTTGAAGTGGAAGCACAATTACTGATAGAACACATAATGGAAATTAAAGTGCTGAAATGTGTCAGTTTTCATGTTCGCATGTGTGGCATTTTCATGCTAGGATGTTAATGTGCTAGGGGACAGTGTGTGTGTGTGGGGCGGGGTGTTAGCATGTTAGCTTTGCAATCTTAGCAGTAATTTGAGAGAAAAACCAATGATGATGGTATTTGGTCTTTAATGTTTAAGTTTCCTTCTTCAGGGGCTCCATCTGATTAAAGTAAAAAAAAGATGATTCCAGTTAATTAGTCACTTCTTCAGTTAGCAGATTTAGCGTTCCCGTCCACAGTGAAGTGACGGCTGCTGTATGTAAATGAATGAAAGCGTGAGTATTATTTGTGTAACGAGTGGAGACGGCTCACTGTGTGATAATGAAGTCATGAGCTAATTATGGCAGAGAGAAGAGGAAGTGTCGTCCCTGAGGGGAAGTGATGTTTGTGTTTGTCTTTGATCAAAAACCAGGAGCGACCGAGACCTTCGGCCCCCCCACAGCGCTCTGCTGATGCTTGGCTCTGTGCTGTTCATACAGTCTGTTTCTGAAGGTTTACATGTGGAAACGTGGACTTTAAAAGGGTCAATATTCACATGGAGTTCTGTGAGAGCTCAGACGTGGTGGAGCGGAGAGCGTTACAAAATGGCTTCTGTTCTTTCAGATCCTCTCAGACACGATCATGAAGAATAAACAAAATATGAATAAATAAATATAAAAGCTGCTCAACATTTAATTTAATTACCACTGATTCCATAATGTTCACGTGTGCTTGTTCACTGTGGTCAACAGAAACCAAACAAACAGAATCCAACATCACGTCTCTGTTAAAGTCACGGCTAAAAGACTCCTCACACCCCCATCGTGGACTGTTCACCCCTCCCAGCTGTACACTGTAGATTTGCACAATCATACCTGTTGGACCTGCACTATTCTTACTCCACAGGCCACCACTTATGTATATGCTATTTCTGTTCTATGCACTTCATAATATTTATATATTAATATGTCTGTATTATATTGTACATAGTCTTTTATTTGTATTTTTATGGTGTTTATTTTTATTATTTCAATGCTGTTGCTATGCCTTTGGTACGAAATTTCGTTCAATGTACACTGGTTGTACATCGAATGACAATAAAACCTGTCTAAGTCTAATGTTAGCCATGCTAACATGCTAAAGATAAGATAAAACTGCATCATGTGAACAAGCGTGTTAACTGTGAGGTTGTTTAAAGGCTTTGACAGTTAACACACTAATTTAGCATTTTAGCATGCTAATGTTGGTATTCAGCTTGAAACCCAAATTAACCAAATAAAAGCTCCTGTTCAGCAATGTGAGGGATCCGGTCTGAGATCAGTATTAGTCTGTCAGAGTAGAAAACAATAGAGTGGCCCTCAGCTGAGTGAGTCTCATCCTCATTATCACTGAATTCAGTTTAATCTGATTAATTAGGATCATCAGTGTGAGCAGACGCCTGTTTGTGCCCTGCGGTGATGGTGAAGTCATTCAGTCCAGTGAAACGATCACGTAATTATATCGGAGATGAAAAGTCTGATAACATTTACTCACATCAGAGAACTGAACTGAACTGACCTCAATAATCCAGAGACATGCAGGACCTGGACCTTCAGACCAGGACACATCAGAACTGTTGTTCTTTGTTTTTGTTGAAATGCTGTGAAGTTTCATTCAGATCTGCTGTTTAAATATGAATGTTTCCACAAAGAGATGTGAGATCGAAGCGTTATCAATTATTCATCAACGATCTACAAAATATTTAAAAACAGAGCAGCTTTGGTCAGCAGGGTTACATCAGCCCAGACATCTGATCACTCCTAAGACCAGAAAGCAAAGTGTAAGAACGTTTTTACATTTTGGTTTCTGGACGGATGAGACAAATGTGATTTAACGTGTTAATCCGTGAGCGTTGGACGCAGGCTAGCTCTCTCCAGTCTTTATGCTAAGCTAAGTATTATATGTTGAACTGTTCCTTTAATTGCTGCAGTGAAAACACGGCTGCAGATGTATGCTGCTGTCTATCAAAACTTAACTATTTTACAGGTTAGAAGCGGTTCACTGTGGCTGTTATCCTCTCTGTCCGAAGGCTTTGGTGTATCCTGAAATATTCCCAGGTAATACCAACATGGATCCTGATTGGATGATGAAGTGTCTGTCAGTGTGGAGCTGTAGCTTCTTCTCTGCTCTCTAATGCAGCAGAGTACCTGTACTCCACACCGGAGCAGCTCTGTAAGCGGCTGCAGGGACTCTGCAGGAGACCCGGCGTTGCCCGCAGACACGTTGTCAAGGTAACCGGCTGAGAGTTCGGATTTAAACCAGAACCGTCCAAATCCGAGCAGCAGAGGGGGAGATATCCGGACCTTTAGTCCAAAACACTGGATACTACATTTCCCATAATGCACCTGGATAGTGTCACTTCATTGTATTGGTATATGTCTTTACCTTATCATGGAGCTAGGCTAACAGTCCCCCCTGCGTCCAGTCTTCGTGCTAAGCTAGGCTAAACCAAACTAACTCTGAGCTCAGTGGGTGTAGAAGCTAATAATTAAAGTGTGTGTCATGTTCCCCAACATGTTGAACTGTCCCTTTTAAGCTTGTTAAAATACATAGAAATATAGTGCAGAAGAAGACTGTGATCTTTTCCTCCTGCTGTTGTTCAGGTCGACACCTCCTCCTTCTCCTGGACGTCTCTGAAGGAGCGTTTTGAGACTCTGCTGGCAGAGCAGCGTCCCTGAACGCACCATGGTGGCTCTGACTTGAGTCCATTAGCTCCGGCCGGTCTGCCAAGCCGTCGTCATGCCTGATTCGACGCCACGGCCCACAGAAAGCAGCGGTGACTTCCAGCCCGTCTCGGGCACCTCTGAGCCCCAAATCAAAGGCGGTGTGGCGGGCTGGAGACGCCGAGTCTGGACCCGTTAACGTCCCCGTCCTCCCGGGCTGGAGGAGAACTTTCTTTTATGTGTGTGGTTTGGGTGGAGGAGGGGGGGTTAACGTGTAAAAGCTTTCATGTTTCCACAGGCGGTGCCACCTCATATATCCGGCTGGATCCATTTTTATCCTTTGTGCTGCTGAGTTTCTGTTGTTCACCGCAGCGACTGAGCGGCAGCCAGCCTGTGGTTTCTGTCTGCAGCTCCACCTGAGCTGCCAGGTTCAGGTCTGCACAGAGACCAGAATAAAGTGGATCTGCAGACGCTTCGTCCCACTGAGGCCACAAAACACTTCAACTATCGAAGTCCTGAAAGTGAAAACATCAACATGTTGCAGAGAAAGATAAAGGTTTTTATTAAACTTACTGAAACATGTTGATCAACTTCCGTTTGTCTATGAATCAAATTAACTGTCAATGAAATCAAATAAAGCATCTGGAGGCTCATTCCTGCCGAGAGAAGAAAAACTCATGAAAGTGATGCGAGTTCATTATGAGATACTTGTAATGATTAGATAATTAAAGATTATTGGTTAATAATCTAAAATGTAAACCTGTCTAAAGCTTCACTGCAGTTAAACACTGACTCACTTCTGACCCCAGGCCAGCCAATCAGACGCTTTAATCACACGAATCACCGCCATCTCACGACAACTCCGATCAAACGGCCGTCACTGAATGTGTTGATCTACGAAGGTCGACTTCATGTCACCTGAAAATCGTAACGCAACACGAGCGAGGTGCATTCTGAGCGCCGCAGCCAGCGGGCGCTACAGGAACAACAAGAGGAAGATGAGCCGTCTGTGAGGGTTCACTTACGCTCAAAGCAACCACGAAGCGCCAGCTGAACACGTCCGTGTCGTCCGTTAGAGTTGCCTCTTCACTCAGCACGTCACAAAATAATGAATTATTCACAGAAATCAAGAAGTCATGAAGTTTATATTGAATCTGATGAGAGGTGGCGGATTCTTAGACACACACACACAGTACACACACACAGTATAGATGCGTATGAACCAATGAAAAGCTTTAATGCGTCTGTGTTTTGTGACTGCAGTAAAAACTTTATTAGTGTGGCGTTGTTCTGTTGGAGGTTTATGATGTCATCAGGTCGGGACCTGGGCCCAGGCTGATGACACGGCCGTACATTTTAATATTTTCATTTGAATCATTTTTAAATATCAAAAAGTCAAAAGAAAAAAAAAGAAACAAGTCAGAAAAAAACCTATTTATTATAAAGAGAGAAGAAGAAGACTGTGTGTCTGCTGTCACTGAAGAAGAAAAAAAAGATGGCGTCCCTCAGTGTAAACAAGGCGCTTCCATCAGACACTTGAAGGTTAAATTTGTTTTCAGCAGCAGGAAACAGAAATGTAGGGAAGCAGTTTGGTTTGAGGCTTTTTTCTGGATTATCAACAAAGAACAGTGACATTAATTTCACGGTTGAGGGGCGACGGCGTTCAATCCCGTGGCTGTGATGGAGCTGCAACGCCTCCGGCGTCTCACAGAAGTGAACTGTGTTTGTTTCCTGCGAACCCGTTCAGCGTCGCTCTTCATCAGCAGCTTCATTATCGTCTTCAGTCTCCCAACATTTAGACAGAGGAGTCTCCCGTAGCTTAGCATCATGTCCTGGTAGCTGACAGCCTTTCAGAAGTTACTCCAGAAACTCAAACAGACGGAAAAATGACGCGAAGCGTTCGGCTGAACATGCTGAACATTAGCTTCCTGGGTAGCTTAGCACTAATGTTTCATTAACTTTGTGTGTTGTCGACTCATCTTACCTTAGCTTAGCTTGTTATGTTTCTGCCCTGTTAACAGATGTAATCTTTAACTCCTCAGCAGTAAATAAATAAATGTTGTTAGTGGACGTTGGATTTGTTGTAGCGTAGCCCGGCTAACATTATAGCTTCATGTCCTGTTAGCTGGTAGCTTAGCACTAATGTTTTGTTAGCTTTGTGCCCTAACTGATGGTTGCCAGTACTGTAACAGACAGTAACAGATTGTAACAGAGGGACAGACAGTAACAGACTGTAACAGGGACAGACAGTAACAGAGAGACAGACAGTAACAGACTGTGACAGACAGTAACAGACAGTAACAGAGAGACAGACAGTAACAGACTGTAACAGAGAGACAGACAGTAACAGACAGTAACACAGTAACAGGCAGTAACAGACTGTGACAGTAACAGACAGTAACAGAGAGACAGACAGTAACAGACTGTAACAGAGGGACAGACAGTAACAGACAGTAACAGACTGTGACAGACAGTAACAGACTGTAACAGAGAGACAGACAGTAACAGAGAGACAGAGAGACAGACAGTAACAGAGAGACAGAGAGACAGACAGTAACAGACTGTAACAGAGAGACAGACAGTAACAGACTGTAACAGAGAGACAGACAGTAACAGACTGTAACAGAGAGACAGACAGTAACAGAGAGACAGAGAGACAGACAGTAACAGAGAGACAGAGAGACAGACAGTAACAGACAGTGACAGAGAGACAGACAGTAACAGAGAGACAGAGAGACAGACAGTAACAGAGAGACAGAGAGACAGACAGTAACAGACAGTGACAGAGAGACAGACAGTAACAGACTGTAACAGAGAGACAGACAGTAACAGAGAGACAGAGAGACAGACAGTAACAGAGAGACAGAGAGACAGACAGTAACAGACAGTGACAGAGAGACAGACAGTAACAGACTGTAACAGAGAGACAGACAGTAACAGAGAGACAGAGAGACAGACAGTAACAGAGAGACAGAGAGACAGACAGTAACAGACAGTGACAGAGAGACAGACAGTAACAGACTGTAACAGAGGGACAGACAGTAACAGACAGTAACAGAGAGACAGACAGTAACAGACTGTGACAGCAACAAAGAGGAATGGGACGGCCTGTCCTCATGTGACTCAATATGCTGCCATGATTTTAATGACCCTCTGGTTAGAACGTGGCACGCCTCCCCTCCTCCACCTCCACCTCCTCCTTCTCTTCCCCTCCCCCTCCTTTTCTCCTTCTCCTCCTCCACCTCCTAACTCTCCTCTCCATCTCCTGACTCTCCTCCTCCACCTCCTGACTCTCCTCTCCACCTCCACCTCCTCCTTCTCTTACCCTCCCCCTCCTTTTCTCCTCCTCCTCCTCCACCTCCTGACTCTCCTCTCCACCTCCACCTTCTCTTCCCCTCCCCCTCCTTTTCTCCTTCTCCTCCTCCTCTCCATCTCCACCTCCTCTTCCCCTCCCCCTCCTTTTCTCCTTCTCCTCCTCCTCCACCTCCTAACTCTCCTCTCCACCTCCTCCTCCTCCTCCACCTCCTGACTCTCCTCTCCACCTCCACCTCCTCTTCCCCTCCCCCTCCTTTTCTCCTTCTCCTCCTCCTCCACCTCCTAACTCTCCTCTCCACCTCCACCTCCACCTTCTCTTCCCCTCCCCCTTCTTTTCTCCTTCTCCTCCTCCTCCACCTCCTAACTCTCCTCTCAACCTCCTGACTCTCCTCTCCACCTCCATCTCCTCCTCCTCCACCTCCTGACTCTCCTCTCCACCTCCACCTCCTCCTTCTCTTACCCTCCCCCTCCTTTTCTCCTCCTCCTCCTCCACCTCCTGACTCTCCTCTCCACCTCCACCTTCTCTTCCCCTCCCCCTCCTTTTCTCCTTCTCCTCCTCCTCTCCATCTCCACCTCCTCTTCCCCTCCCCCTCCTTTTCTCCTTCTCCTCCTCCTCCACCTCCTAACTCTCCTCTCCACCTCCTCCTCCTCCTCCACCTCCTGACTCTCCTCTCCACCTCCACCTCCTCTTCCCCTCCCCCTCCTTTTCTCCTTCTCCTCCTCCTCCACCTCCTAACTCTCCTCTCCACCTCCTGACTCTCCTCTCCACCTCCTGACTCTCCTCTCCACCTCCACCTCCTCCTTCTCTTACCCTCCCCCTCCTTTTCTCCTTCTCCTCCTCCACCTCCTAACTCTCCTCTCCATCTCCTCCTCCTCCTCCACCTCCTGACTCTCCTCTCCACCTCCACCTTCTCTTCCCCTCCCCCTCCTTTTCTCCTTCTCCTCCTCCTCTCCACCTCCTAACTCTCCTCTCCATCTCCACCTCCTCTTCCCCTCCCCCTCCTTTTCTCCTTCTCCTCCTCCTCCACCTCCTAACTCTCCTCTCCACCTCCTGACTCTCCTCTCCACCTCCATCTCCTCCTCCTCCACCTCCTGACTCTCCTCTCCACCTCCACCTTCTCTTCCCCTCCCCCTCCTTTTCTCCTTCTCCTCCTCCTCTCCACCTCCTCTTCCCCTCCCCCTCCTTTTCTCCTTCTCCTCCTCCTCCACCTCCTAACTCTCCTCTCCACCTCCATCTCCTCCTCCTCCACCTCCTGACTCTCCTCTCCACCTCCACCTCCTCCTTCTCTTCCCCTCCCCCTCCTTTTCTCCTTCTCCTCCTCCTCCACCTCCTAACTCTCCTCTCCACCTCCTCCTCCTCCTCCACCTCCTGACTCTCCTCTCCACCTCCACCTCCTCTTCCCCTCCCCCTCCTTTTCTCCTTCTCCTCCTCCTCCACCTCCTAACTCTCCTCTCCACCTCCTGACTCTCCTCTCCACCTCCATCTCCTCCTCCTCCACCTCCTGACTCTCCTCTCCACCTCCACCTCCTCCTTCTCTTACCCTCCCCCTCCTTTTCTCCTTCTCCTCCTCCACCTCCTAACTCTCCTCTCCATCTCCTGACTCTCCTCTCCACCTCCACCTCCTCCTTCTCTTACCCTCCCCCTCCTTTTCTCCTTCTCCTCCTCCACCTCCTGACTCTCCTCTCCACCTCCACCTTCTCTTCCCCTCCCCCTCCTTTTCTCCTTCTCCTCCTCCTCTCCACCTCCTAACTCTCCTCTCCATCTCCACCTCCTCTTCCCCTCCCCCTCCTTTTCTCCTTCTCCTCCTCCTCCACCTCCTAACTCTCCTCTCCACCTCCTCCTCCTCCTCCACCTCCTGACTCTCCTCTCCACCTCCACCTCCTCTTCCCCTCCCCCTCCTTTTCTCCTTCTCCTCCTCCTCCACCTCCTAACTCTCCTCTCCACCTCCACCTCCACCTTCTCTTCCCCTCCCCCTCCTTTTCTCCTTCTCCTCCTCCTCCTCCTCCTCCACCTCCTGACTCTCCTCTCCACCTCCTCCTCCCCTCCTCCTGTATATTAGACATATGATTTACATATAAAGCTTCATGTTGAATATTTCATTATATCTAAAAACTCAAACTTGTCGTCTGGTTTTGTGTTTTCCAGGAGGGAGCAGATCCTCCTCCTCCTCCTCCACCTCCTGACTCTCCTCTCCTCCTCCTGACTCTCCTCCTCTCTGGTGAAATTTAGTGAAACATTTGACCACAAAAGCCTGTTTAAGTCTGTCACTTTCCCATCGTTCCCAGTCCAGCTGCCAAGCCAGAGACATCTGATTTAAGGAATAATAAAACACAGAAATGGTTTTCCCATAATTACAGCCTCCGTTATCTCGGCACAAGAGACGCAGAGAAGAAAGAGCAGATTCCTCAGCGAGACTTTGGCCTTTAAATGATATAAAAAGAATATGAAAGTGTTTCTGGCTGATGTGAACCTGATGTGTGGAACTGAACCACCGTCCGCTGATGGAGCAGCTTTCTGACTTTAATAATGAGTATTTATAATCATTAAGTCCTCTTCCATTTGTAGAAGCACCGATGATTTCACTTCGATCCCAGCGGACGCGTGTTGTTTATCACATGAACGACCTTTATGATATAATCTATAATCTCACGTATCACCACTCACCGTCATCCGTATGGAACGAGTCCACGTCCGCCGGCCTCCCACCACGTTCACCCAGAGAAGATGAAGACCTCGTACAGGAGGCGAATAACGGCTCAGCCTTCCCGCTGCAACAAGTGTGCAAAACGGGCTCATGACTTCGTACGTGTATTCATGTTGTGGCAGTTTTGTGCAACAAGTTTTTTTTTTTCTGTTCACAGCATCGACCACAAAAGGATGTTCGTCATATTAAAGTGAAACACAACCTCAAAAAAGAACTCCCACCCCAACTGCTTTCAGTCCAAAACAAAAGATGTGTTATCATCTCAGTTAAATACACGTCTGCTGTCACATCTTTGTAGCCTAGCAACGGGCTCAGACAGCCAATCAGAGCAGCAAAGCGCCGTCCCGTCGGGAGTACGGGGACACGTCTTTATCAAGAGAGCAGCGCTTTGTTCTTTCAGAGAAAGAATCTCCAGTCGGTTTTAAACTGACGTTATAACCGATTCAACAGGACGTACCGCATCAGCAGCAGCCATCTTGGTTGTTTACGAAAATGCCTGAATGTCGCTTCATGTTAACCCGCCTCTTATAAGATTAACAGCTGTGATTGGCCCAACACACTCCAAACCTTATATATAGATATAAACTCTATATATAAATATTAAGTCTGTATACTATATATATATATATATGTAATCTCTGTATGTTAATAAACAATATAAATATATACTGTATATAAATGTAAAATACATAAATATATACTGGATATTTAAATATAAACTATATAAATATATACTGTACATATAAAATATATCTATAATGTCTTGTATATAAATATAAAGTCTGGTATATATAAAGTATATAAATATAAACTTTATGAAGTATATATAAATATAAAGTTGCTGTACTGAGGTCCCTGCGTGTGCTGACTGCAGCTCTGTTGGTTTCATGTTCAGGAGTCGTTCCCTTTAAACAGAAAGGATCTGATCGTGTTTCTGCTCTGGCAGAGCTGCTGTGTTATTTAGTGAATCCAGCTTTAAGTATTCTGAGATCCAGGTTCAACCACGACCCAAACCGCCCCCCGCCCCCAGCAGCACCTCGCCACAGATCGAGCAGCAGAGCGTCCGTGGACTTGAAAAGTGCTGTGGGTCGAGGTTTAAGAGTCAGGCGGGGAACAGAAACCATTGAGAATCTGGCAGCAGAGACCGGGATCCGGAGCGGACTCCTGGAGGACTGCGGTGTGGTGTCGGTTCTGAAGGTGGAACCGAACCCTGCATTTATCTCCGTTTAGAACAATGTGGGTGAGATCCCTCCCTTCCTCGAGGAGGCCTCGGCAGGAAGGTGTGGCGTTAGAATCTGGATCTGCGTGAGCCCGGCTGAGGCTTGGCCGGGGGACAGGCTGCAGACCAGAGGGGGGGTTGGGGGGGTTTCTGGGCTGCTGCAGATCCAGTCCTGGAACAGGATGGAAGGAGTGTGGCGCAGGGCGGCGCTCCAAGCTGTCAGTGGGCTGTTGACGGAGCGCTCTGAGGTGGACGGGGGCCCTCTGGGGCCTCTCAGCACGTAATTACATCCAAAAGGTTGTTGACGGCTCGCCAGAAGAGCTGCTGATGTTCTCTGGATCCCATTACTGTAGTACAAGTACACAATGACAAGGTACAGATTCTGATACTTCATGTAGTTAAGGTATCAGCAGTAAAGTACAGAAGTATTCTCAGCTTCATGTAGTTAAAGTATCAGCAGATAAATAATAAAATGAGTGTCGATGTGAACATGTCACCATGACGACGAGTGACTTAAAGCAGCTCGTCCACTGTTTCCTGTTTCATTTAAATAATCTTTAACCAGCTTCATTAAGTGTCTCAGTTAATTGATGTTAGATTTTAAATCCGATCTTAATAAACTCTCCATGAAAATGTTTGTGTTTATTTCTTTAGGGAGAATTTGTCTTTTGTTTGCTTGTGATTTTACATGGAGTGTGTGTGTGTGTGTGTGTTAGATATGTTAGTGTTTCTGTAGTTTTAATCATGAATAATATGAAGAGCTTTAAGTGTCCTTGACCCTGCGTAAACGCTGTCAGCCTCTGAGGCGTTTGTCGATCAGGACAGACCGTCACCTCGAGGACTCGGCTCCTGAAGGGTTAATGTGGTGTGATGGCCGACATCTTGGCCCGCCATGTGTCATTATTACAGTGTGGATGGAGAGCCGGCGTGCTGTTCATATTCCTCCGGCTCATTATGGAGCCTCGGCCCTGACGATATCCTGGGTGACACCATCATTATGAATAATTATCGTCTGTTTGTGCTGGAACATGAAGGAAGCTTGTTTAACTCATGATTCCTGTTGATCCTCCGTGTTCCCGTCACCTGGAAGATCACCTTGGACACTTTACATGCTGTGATGTGGAAGAATGAAAGAATAAAAGGAAGGTCAGCAGTACTTTAAATGTCGGGATGCACGTCGTCTTTAGTATTGATCCGTCTTATCAGCAAAGAGCTGATATCAGATAATAATCACTGAGGAGGAGTTCTGGATCTTAAAGAGAAACAATAGATGTTGTAGAAAAATGTTTTAGATTCCTCAGAACTGAAGCCACCCGAGTTTAGAATAATAAATCAGAGTCAACGTGATATTTTCATGTGTTTCAGGGAAACTAATAATAAACAAGAAGTTTCGGTATCGGAAGCCTTCTGGTTTCCGTTTGTAGTCCGAGTAGTATTGACCCATCGCGTCTGAGCGGACTTTGGTCGAACGAAGCGCCCGAAATGCAAAAGATTTGGCTTTTTATTAGATTTTTAAAAAATGTATCAGATTCCCATGCAGATACCTGTTTAGATCAGCTGGAAGGTCGCCACAGGAAGTGAGTTGGACTGTGAACTCTGAGTTTTGTATCTCGAGTTAGTGGCCCGTGTGAGGACGAGTTCTCTCTACAGGATTGTTCCTCGTCGTCCCGCCAACTGTAGAACGTCTCCCAGTCGTTCTCTCGCCCACATTTGTCTCCCTTTCTTCCTCTTTCTGTCCTTCCTCTAACTCGTTTCTTGAGTCTTACATCTAATTTGGAGGAAAGGAATCCGGTCCGGTGTCCCGTTTGTGTGTCACTTAATTTTCTGATAAACTACACGAAACCAGGATGACTTCAGGACAGGAAGTTGTTCAGGACTGTAGTGTGTCCAGGATCAGGACTGTAGTGTGTCCAGGATCAGGACTGTAGCGTGTCCAGGACCAGGACTGTAGCGTGCCCGGCGGCTGACTGCAGAACTGATGTGAGCTGATTTCTCTACACAAGCTGATGTGTTCGGCTGAAGACGCCAATGCTAATTAATTAGCATCTCATTTTCCTGAGCAGGGGCCCTGACAGGAAATGGGAGCTGGACCATGATGCCCCCCCGCCCCCCCGCCTGGGAGGCTCCCACTAATTGGGTCAGGATCAGTGACTCCTCGAGGATCAGGGGACAGGAGGAGGAGGAGAAGGAGGATGAAGCTGTGGTGAAGCGACAGTGCCCACAGCTGATCTGAGATCATCTCTGATCAGGTCAGAAGAATCTTTAAATGTCAGCAAAAAAAAAAAACTTTTACAACAAATAAATAAATATTCAGATATACATATATACGTATATATGTATACATGTATATGTATGACAATTACTGATCTTGAATGTGTTGATCACTTTAGTGGTCAGCTGGTGAAAATGGAGCTCATTTAATGACTTTATAGCCTGCTGCTAGTTTCATCAGTTATTATTGATCATATGTAGTTTTAATGATCTGAATCTGTAAAGTAACTGCAGAGGTCAGATAAAAGTAGAGGAGGAGAAAGTGGCATGAAATGGAAATACTCCAGTAGTACAAGTACAGTACTTCAGTACATGTACTTAGTTACCTTTAAATATTTCTGGGTTATTAATTGGTAAAGCTTTAAGACGCACAAAAAGATTTATATTTAATTTTTAATTAACATAATTAACAATATTAAAATTTTCCATTTTAGAGATTTATTTTTTTTCTGGTTACAGCAAAACATAAAATTAAACTTTTAATTCAAACTACCTGAAATAGTTTAAACAAAGAGATAAAACATGTTGATCTTTACAGGAGCTGTTCCCCCGTTTCCAGACTGTATGCTAAGCTATGCTAATGTCTCCTATATATACATATATATCTATATATATAGATATATATTTATATACACAAAACACAGCTCACGAAAAGACCACAGACCCCGGACCTGGGCTGGTACTCGGTGGTCACATGACGGGGCCTGGGCTGGTACTCGGTGGTCACATGACGGGGCCTGGGCTGGTACTCGGTGGTCACATGACGGGGCCTGGGCTGGTACTCGGTGGTCACATGACGGGGCCTGGGCGCGCCCCGCTTGTCCAGAGGTCAGGGCAGAGGTTTGTTTTCTCAGTTCTCTGTGCTGTCGAAGGTCGGCCAGACGTGGAGACTGAAATCTGAAGCCTGTGGATGTTTTGTGGTGAGCAGCAGGAGGAAGAAATAGAACGTCTAAGTGAAGGTACACTTCAGAGTCTGGTTTCCCTCACCACATCGTCACAATGCCAGTACACAACACAACGACATATTGAAGCCAGACCCCCACAGACCAAGAGAGTCGGTTCCACACGAAACCACAACAAAGACCTGCAAACTTCACAGAGTCCGTTATGAACCAAAGCCTCAGCGAGGACTGAAATAAAACAAGCACAGACCAGAATCATAAAAAAACTACAATCCAAAACTGACTTCATGTGGGCGACCAGGACTTGAAAACACCAAGAAATTCAGCGGCAGGTCATCTGGTCTCAGTGATCAAAGAGGATCAACCTGCAGATGAACCTGAAGGAACAAACTGAGGGCTAAAAGACCCAAAGCATCAACCTGAATTATCTCTACACATGAGTCCAGAGTCCATAAAGGGTGTGGCTTTAAATAATTCCTATGATGATTTATTTCTGCAGAAGAGAATCTGAACTTGTTTCAATTAATCGTAACTTTATTTATAATCCTGTCCAGACTCATTTTCATCTGTAGAACATAAAACTTATTTTTAAACAGAGAATTATTATTATTATTATTAATCATTTTAGTGATCCACAAACTTTCAATGAAAAAGCCAGAGATTTTATTTTTGTGTTTAATCAGTGAAACATTTGGACACTTTTACAGACGTCGATGTTGTTTTGTTGTGTTTTGGCTCCTGGCAGCTTGAAGAAGTCCGGCTGTAATCGGAGGAAACCTGCATGTTCAGGGTGAGAAACAGGAAGCTGCAGACTCCTTCAGTCTTGTTTTTGGAATATTTGTGTCTGATTGTTTTTCCTCTCACAGAACGAGTCTCCAGGGGATAATCTGTGATGAGATGACGATCAGTTCACACAGAAAGTTTTCCATGAGAGCAGCAGAGTGACGATCAGGATTTCACATCTCATCAAACACTTTCTATACTCTCCAATCTTACAGCAGAGCAGATTAAAGGGGAATTACAACATAATCTTAAATAATCCAAACAGCACGGACACTCGAGTGCGGAGTTATTCTGAGGTCTGACAACACTGTCAATCAACACCCGGATTACAGTTAAAATTAGCACGAAAACTTGCTGTTAATTTGTCCTGGTGTCCTCGCAGAGATGATTAATCTGAAGGAACCTCGCGCAGATAAAACTGATTAAACACATAATGGATTTAAGATTCTTCAACCGCTGGTGTTTCCTCTGAAGCCGCTTCAGTTCTTTAACTTTGACAGGAAGAGATTAGAGAATAAAGACTTTATATTTGCAGGAGGTCTGCGTTGGCCACGAGGGGCCAAACTGCCCTCAACACATCTGAGCCGAGGTCGTTGTTAATAACCTTCGAATCAAACAGAAAATTACATTCAAAGGAACATTTCTGGTGATTTCTGTCTCTTCGTTTCCTGAAAGTTATGAGACTCAAACTGAAAATTATGAGATATTAAGTGAAATTTTGGAAATATGTATCTGATTTATTCCAGGTTGAATCTAAAATGACTAAAACTCAATGTGAGTATTTATTTTCTCCTCATGTCGAACTTTAGTTTGTGTTATTATTGTTATTAACTATTATTAATTCATCTGCACTTGATTATTCATGACACAGGATCACATAAACACATGAAGCCATGAGGAGGCTGTAACCTTCATCGCATGACCCACATTAAGGAATCGCTGACATATCGTACAGGTACATTTTATTTATTTACTATCACAGATCGGTGATCAGGTTCTGGATGAAAACATGACGCTCACACAGAGCAGCTGGAGAGGTGGCTGATGGGAGCAGAGGAGGAGAATGACAGTATTTACTCAGCTGCTGTCCTTCATCCTGTGTCCTCAGTATCATCATCCTCATCCGTGTGTGTTTCTGGTTCAGACTTCCTGTGTTCAGCCTGTTGATCAGATCAGTAACAGCAGCAACTGACGCACTCACGCTCTCACCTTTCACCAACAGAGCGACACCTGAGGACTCGCCGCCTCGACCCTCGCCGAGGGAACCAACGCAAACACAAACAGAAACGGGGGATGCAGGAGGTCAGCTCTCAGATCGGATCGGGTTCTGGTTCAGGTTCAGAGTGAATTTGTGAGCTGATGGGAAACGTGTTTCAGTGGAAACAGACAGTCGACGTGCTGCAGCTGTTTCACCAAACTACACTTTGTTTTTGAGGCGTTTATGTGACTCATTCGGCCTCAGACTCTTTATGTCTGAGGAAAAGTATGGAGGACAAACAGGTTAGAACACAACACAAAATGTTTTCTTCACGTCACATATTTAGCAAACAACAAAAAGAAAACAAAGATAAAAATAGTCATAAATGTTTTTTGTCAACATAAAATTACAAAGCGAAACTTAAATTCAAGGTTTCTTCAGTGTAGTTCTGAATCAAGTTAAGAAATCTTTAATTCAGCACTTTTAAATATGTATTTATTGCATTTAAAATTGTATTTATCAACAAACACTTAAAGATGCGCAGAGCTGAAAGCAAGCATAGATATGCCGAATATAGCTATCAGTGTTTTTCAGCTTTCAAACCTCATTCAGTTGTTTTTGCTGTTGGCTTCATGTTGGCACCACCGGGTACGACCAAAGGTTACAACAGACTAACATCTGTAAAGTAGTGTCATCAGCCGCAGTCATACTAACACCAAACACGACTCGTGATATTCTCTATTGGATTTCTACATCGATTAAAATAACTCTCTGAGGCTTTAGAGATAAAACTTGAATTTTCTTTGACATTGTTGGAATAATCAAGAGAAGCAGAAGTTTGAATAAGTGGTTATGAATTTTTCATGCACGTCTGAATATCTGAGGGAGTGTCTGGTTTGAGTGAGTTAAAAGCAAATAACAGAAACAAGTCCCCCCCCCCAGCCTCTGTAGAAGAAACAAAAGCAGACAGTGGTGTTGTGTCAAAGGCTGCTGGGTTTTATCAGCTCGCCGCTGTGACAAAGACATCAGCGCTTGCATCCCTCTCTCATCATTAATTGATTCTTGTGAGCAACTCGCTGCTCTTCGCTCCGACAAACAATCTGCAAAAACAGACTCCACAACAAGCAGCGAGACCACCGAAACAACCGCAAGATGATGAAACGGAGCCTGAGGCTAGAAAATAATGAGTCCACTACAGCGTGAGGAGCCGCAAACCTGCGACAAGTCTGAAAACAGGCCTTTGTCTCCCAGTAATCACTGCAGATTGTGAGTCCTCCTCCAGCAGGACCTGCAAACGCTGATCTGTCGGGGGTCGGAGGGGAAACCTGTTCGGGTGTCGAGGTTCAGTCCAGTTCCTCTGAAGAAGGTCGACATGTTTTTTGAAGTTTGAAATGAAACAGTGTTTGTGTTATTGTCCTGTAACACCACAGACAGGAACAAAACACCCAGCAGCTCTTCACGACCCAGAACCTTTCCGGTCCTGGATCTGGAGTCTGTTATTCCTCATTAAAATGTAAAAGAGATGATTAAATGTCACTTTTGTTGCCCTGCACAATGAGTGTTCACTTAAGAACTGTACTGAGATAGAGATCTTCACAAGGTCTGGACCAGATCCCAAAACAGATCCGTGGAAAACGTACCTGACCTACCTGACCGGAGGATAATTTAACCCAATCCAAAAGGGACCTGTTGAAAATCAGACCCAGAGCACAGATGGACCTGAGACACTGGAATAATTAGATCTAGACCACAAGGGACCCAAGGATGGTCGGACCCAGTACAATTAGACCAGTTCCAAAACAGACCAGAGGAGGTGAAATCTGTTTGGGTGTTAAGATTTAATCCAGTTTCTCTGAAGAAGGTCGACGTGTTTTTGAGGTTTAAGGAAATCTGATATCCTGAAGAGTTTAAATAAATAAATAAATACAACTTAATAAATAACTTCCTGATCCAAAAAGGACCCCAAGAGAGATTTGGATCCGGTCCAAAGGGACCTCAGGTTAAAAACAACTGGTCCTAAAGGGATTTGAGAGAGGTTCTGAAGGTAACTGAAGTGATGGTTGGAGCTGGTTCAGGACAGTCTGTGTTCTCAGGGATCAGTGAGTCTGTGTGAACCGTGGTGATCCTGCAGGATGTAATCGTCCAAAGCCTCTGACCTGAGCACTTTAATAAAATCCGTCTTAAGCTAACGGTGGCTGATTACTTCCTGGTGATTACAGCGGTGATTCAGCTGCAGCCCAAAACACTCACAGGAGAAACAAGAAGAAAAGTTGTCTCTGACCCACATAAACAGATATTATAGATAATAACCAGACTCACGTATCAATATGTCTCTGATAGCCACATCTTTGTTTTTATCTCCTCTCCACTTCTTGCTTTGACAAAAGGTTTTTGGATTTTAATATCTTAAAAACCCAAATTCTTACATGTATTATTGGGAGAAACTCAGAACTCGGATGTCCTTCAGTCGGTTTCATTGAAACGTGTCTTATATTCGGACATTATTTTTAATGTGAGAAAATATGTGAGATGGTCATTTATCAGTTTTTATCAGTTTTTCAAGAACCCTCTTAAACTTGGTACTTTGTTGCTTCTGGGGTCTCAGGTGAACATGCCTGGCCTCCCGGTGATACAAATGCCGGTCCCGACTGTCTGAGGGTTCTGTAGGTCTGCAGAAACACAGAAACCACATGGTCCTGGTTTTAATGTGAACAGTTAAACTACTCTGAACACGCGTTGGGATTTTACTGCTGACTGGGTCTGAAGTCCTGATATCTGATGCGGTTTTCATCCGAGCCGTCAGGTGATCTGTTTGTAGTTCCATATGTTGTGTTCAAACACAAGTGTAGACCTTCAAATTATTCTGACAAACAAAGAGTGAAGTCTGAGACATGAACAATTGATTGATTCTTCTCTGTCAGTCTGAAGCGCCACAAACTCTTTCTCCTCCTCCTCATCAGGTTGTTACCTTTCTAACATCCAGATGAGATGAAATCCTCTGCAGACAGGAAGTTAATCTGCTGGCTGATCTTCAGAAAAGGTATTTTGTGCTTCAAAGCTGCTTACAGACTGAAACAGAGATCTGAACGCTGCAGATTTACTGTCAGATAATAAAATAATAAATACAGCTTCACAGTGTTTGTTGTGTCCAACCAACAAATCATTCAAAGGAAAAGCGGCAAATCTTCACATCTGAGAAGCTGCAGCCAGGAAATGATTTTACAGGAAAAATGAGTCCAACCATCATCACAAGAGTTCAGCTTCATGTTCTGTCAGTCCACTCACTGACAAAAATGTACTTACTTAGGTTGCACCTGTGGATATTGTGATCTATAACAGAGTCTTATATTATATATATATATATATTATTTTCAAATATTGAGCATTGTGTTAGTTCAGGCAGACCACGGCGTCAGCTCAGCTCAATATCCAGCTTCATCAGCTGATGGACCAGCTGATTCCCTTCTATGTATTTATTGGCTATTGGCGCCCTATTTAAGCTGCTTCAGCCGCCTATCCTGGCTGCTTCCTCCACAAGGCGCTTCACAACCCACCTCCACCCCAGCTCCTCCCTTCATGCTGTGTCTGACTTATCAATGTCATTTCTGTTGTCATTGATGCTGCTCTGTTCTGGACCCTACGGGGGATCTTGCCGCTGCTCTCCTGCCTTAAGCTTTCCACGTCTGCACCTGGAAGAGCAGGGAGGTCCCAGAACAGAGCATACTGCCAAATACATCTAACTGCAAATATATCTACTGCATGTAGATCAAGTTTCTTTGTCATAGTGGTCCTGACTGAAATGGTCTTTACCTTGAAGACTGACATTGTGAGGACATCTGACACAGTTAGTGTTAGTTCGAGTCCAGAGTTGCAGTGAACATAAATGTCACCTTGTTTTTAATGACGTGAGAAGGAATAAATATGTTTTAAACAAGTCTGAACATCAGTATTTCCTGTTTTCCTGCTCTGTGTTGTTGGACAATAAAAAAGATGAGTCCAGAGGACGACGATCACAAACATTTCCTCACATTAAAGCTCCTCTGAGGGCCGACGTGATGAAACTCTCTCTGCTGTATGAACAACTTTCTCTTTTCTTTAAATCTTCACTTTGACACATTCACACATATTTTGTTGCAAATTGGAAATAATTAACTTGGCAAAAGCAGAATGCTTCAGCTGTATTGTTCCTTTATGAAGAAGAGTAATTAATGTTTAATTTAAGAGGCAAACGCAGACGGATAAAAGGCACAAATGGCAGCGAGCTGCTCTGCATATTTAAATATTAATGATTTCACTCCACAGAAAGTCATTTATTTCTTATTCTTTTTCATTTTCAGAATGAGAATCAGCTCAGTGGGAATGCTTCACTTTCACACATCAACTTTTTCCTCAGTAGAAATTGACTCCACTCGGCTCTTCAGCTGGACTTACTGGGAGCTTTCAACCACACACACGGAAAATCAATGTTCTTCTTCATATGTTTGTTCGGTGAGCGGCTCGTCTCACGGGATCAGATATCTGCATTATTACTTTATCAGCACACCCCACATCTTATTTCTGTCAGAGGGCCCCAAGCCTGAGGGCCCCACAGAGATGGAAGACATGTTTGGTTTCCTTCATTTCAGATGCTCGGCTTACTTTAAAAGTCTGTAACAAAGACAGAAGTCTGCTGGCGCCCAGCAGGGCCAAAACAGCCAGACAATCCAGCCAGCCAGGAATCCAAAGGGTCCAACACAGTAGTGGGGACCACGTCTCTGTAGACCAGAGCCTCCGGTTGAATGTGCCTCCCTCTCTGTAACTGATCACCTCCTGCAGTCACATGCTGGGTCGCCTGAGGAAGAGCTGCTCTGCTGTTCTTCCTCAGGTATTCTCACATATTACACTCACGCACCAGATGTGAGCTGTGGACCCTGTTTACTGAAGTCCTCCCACAGATCTACCTGCAGATGTCCCTCCTTCAGTCACTGAGATCTCTTCCTCTTCCTCATCAACTGGGCCTGCTCAGCATCTTGATACATGCCCCAGAGCATGATGGGATGTTAAAGGAAACCATTCGTTATGTTTTTCAGCTCTTTTGTTCAGGTCGTTTATTTAATTTGTCACCTATCTGTATGTTGGTTTATAAAACCGGAGATCCTGTGACCCTGACACCTCCTGAATCTCAGTACACAAACGACATCATCCATGTCACGAACATAAGGAACCAAAATAGTAAAAATGCTAATAATAATAGTTATAAAAGTGACAATAATAATAGTGATAATAATAATAATAAGGCACAGAAACAGCTCAGTTTGTTCAGTTTGATCTGAAAGTCTTGAACTGTCCATAGCTCAGCCAGCTAATTAAAATCCTGCAGTGTGACAGTCTGTGGTCGTGTGCTGGCGTGTTGAACTGTACCTTTGTCCTTGATGAGATCAGGTCATGTGACCTGCGGCTGTGATGTGGCTGCAGTCAGCAGCTTATCTGCAGTTTTCATTAAGTGAGTGAATAAAGGAGCAGAGTGGGACGTCGTCCCTCCCTCTAATCTTTAATACATCTTTGATAAAGGAGGCTGCGTCATGTGATTAAAGGGCTGTTTGTGTTTGAAAGAAGCAGCGCTGCAGTTTAATCATCCTCTCGCTCGGCTGCTGCTTTCTTTAAGATTTAAGAGGATTTAAAGATGAATCTGAAGTGAACATCACTGGTGTTGAACTTCATGTTTTATTGGTCTGTTGTTCAGCTGATCCGAGGTCACATCTGAGCTTCAGACCCTCTCTGATAATCAGCTATCACATGAGGAGAAGCTGATCTCTGCAGTCTGATGATGATGATGATGACTTTAACTTTCATATTAACTCCATTTTCACTCAAACACGTTGACTTTCTTCACTTCTCAGATTTTGGGGGTTTTGTTGTGACAAACCTGATTTACTGGTTTCGATTCATTTAAGTCTATTTTCAATATTGTGTTTTTTAAATGGTAATGATTATTTCTGGCCATTTTATTTTTTTTATTTGTATTATTTTAAAACCAACTGCAAACACACACAAACACACACACACATATTGTATATTCTGTGTGTGTGTGTGTATATATATATTTATATATACATATATATAAACATATTTACTGTGTTTATATATATTGAGGTCTTCAGTGTTTGTGTGTTTGATATACTCAGTTAAAGTTATTTTTAAATAATAATTTACTGCCATTGTTCATTTATTTACTCCGGCTGTGTGGCTGTTTGCTTGCTGCTGTTCATATTTGTTTTCACATTAAAGAGCAACACTGATGATTTGTGCCAATAAAATCAAAGAAAAGCAGAATGTCAAAGTGCTGCTTTGATATTTATTTGAATGCTTTGTTGTTATAATTTCAATCTTTTAGTCTCATATGAAGCCTTTTTAAATTCAGCTTAATTCTTTGCTCTGAGCTGAAAACAGTTTGAAAACACAAAGTTCCTGCTTTTACCAAACATCCATCATCAGCGATCATCAGAGATCATCAGAGATCATCAGAGATCATCAGAGATCATCAGAGATCATCAGAATCTTCTGTAAATACTCACTGAACTGTCGTCGTGGTAACACAGTTTGAGTGTGATATCCGTGGTATTCACTGCCAACAGTGTGCTGAGAGCATCTCTCAGACTTCCAGGTGTTGTTTGAAGCTGATCATCGTCTAAATGAAGACTTTTTTTTACTTTGACTGTCAGCCTTTGAATGCACCGGTCTATCATGCCCTCCCAGAATGCATTGCGGCGGGGCAGGCCTGGTCCTGACGGCCTGCAGGAAGACAAACAGCATTCAGATCACCGAGTGT